>CATIWF010219351.1:0-17885 GCA_949630135.1 Balakata baccata
AACACAAGTTCACAACTTTAAGCAAAACCCTAATCTAACACTTCCAACCATACTAATCACCCACAAGGAATTCAAATATATGTAATAAGGTTATATTTAAGAAGAATAAACTCACCTTGATGATTCTCTTGTGGTGGCCAAATTTTTCCAAATTTTATCTTTCTTTATCACCCTAACTCACTTTTATAGTAGAATTTCTCCAATATTTTTGTATTCTCTCTAACTAACTATTTTTTCCCCACTCTTTAAAGAGCTTAAAAGACATCAAAATGGAGGGTTTGGTCGGCCAAAAGGGAGAGGAGAAGAAGAAGATAATGACTTTTTGGATAAGTGAAGAAAATGCCACCAATTTTGACATTTATACTAAGTTTAGGATTTGTGGGTTTCACTAATTAGTTTAATCTCTCTTTCTATTGGTCCATTAACTTAATTAATCTTGATTAAAATTTAATTATGAAAAATTCCACTTGTACCACAAATTTTCTATTTTTTACACATTTTTCCCCAACAATTTCGATAATACTGTTTTTGTGCATAGGGAAATTTTTAAATTTTTCATAATTCTTCTACCAGTCTTTTAATTCCATATTATTAATATTCCTATTTATTTTTCCTTATAATTTATCATTTTTCTATGGGTCCAAATTTATACTCTGATCGGACCGGCACACCTGACTATAGTCATACATGATTGGAGCCTAAATCGCTGGACATTACAAAAAAAATAAATTTTGATGCAAATGAAAAAATATAAAATTAGAGGTAAAAAAAAAAACATGTTAATTTTGGTAAACCATGAAATTTCCTAAAAAATTTATATGTACATAATTTTTTTCAATATAAATATATAATTAAAATTGAATCATAATTTAATAGCAATTTAAGGGGCATTTGAAATTATTATTGGGTGTTAAGAAAGCAATTTTATAATTTTTCAATTTAATTGACTTATTTTTTATTTTTATATAAACTATTTTTTAATATACTTTTAGAAAAAATATATGAATATGTGCTTTAATATAAAAAAAATTAAATTGTTTGTAGAAAAATAAATTTATCTTTTCAAAAAGGGCTTCAACTAATTAACGAGACAATTTATATTGTACACCTGAGTACACCTTACTATATACACCAAAGTAAGCTCACACATGTTTGATATTTTTTTCCTTCTTCTACGATTTATTTCTTTTTCTTCTTACCCTTTATTTCTTCTTTTTTTTCTGTGATTTTTTTATTATTCTTCTTCTTTTTCTTCAGTGATTTCTTTCATTTTCTTTTTATTTTTTTTTCAATTTTCACATATATTTTTTCTTTTTTTTCGACTTATTTTTCTATTTTTGTTGTGATTTGTTTTTTTCGAATTCTTTTGTTCAGTTGTAAATAGATGAACATATTCTTATTGATAATACGATTTGTAAGAATTTGATTTATGCGATAGTAGAATTCTTCTTTTTATTTTTCTTATTATTCTTCTGCTATTGGATTTCTTTTTTTTTATTATTATTATGTTCGATTTGTTTTTTGTAATTCTTTGTTTGATTGCAAATAATATATCTACAGTCATTAAATAATAAATTTGAACATATTAAGTAAATAATCAAACATATATAAAAAATGAAAGAAATTCACAAAAATAAATAATGAATGTATAATTATAAAATAACGTATCTATAATTATTAAAAAATAAATTCAAATATGATAAGCAAATAATCAAATATACAAGAAAAGACGATGTCGGTTCATGAAAATAAATAATATATTTATAGTTATAAAATAATATATCTACAATTATTAAATAACGAATCCGAACCTGGTAAGCAACTAATCAAACATAGATGAAACAAATTTATAAAACATAAATAATAAATCTACAATTATAAAATAATATATCTATAGATACTAAATAATAAATATGAACCTAGTAAATAATAATCAAACATATAAAAAAATACGAAATTAATTAATGAAAACAATTAATAAATCTATATTTATAAAATAATGTACCTACAACTATTAAATAATAAATGTACAATTATTAAAAAATGAATATACAGTTATTGAAATAATGAATATATAATTATAAAATAATATATATATATATAATAATAAAATTTAACGTCATTGGTTTTGCACGTGTGAATGGGCTTTGGTGCACCTACTACTATGCACTCGGGCACATAGTATAACAACTCACTAAACGGAATGCCAGAGGCCTTAAAGTGTGTAATGGGCCCAAGTTAGCATGTCATATTTGGAATTTTACAAAAAAAAACGAATACCTTTTTACATTTTTATCGGTATTAAAAGTTCTTTTCAATTTTATCGAAAAATAACTTTCTAAAATTACAATAATACTTAAATTTCAAAAATATATCTAGACGGTATATTTTCGGGATACTTTTAGTATACTTTGGACATATTTGGTTTAATTTTCATCAATAAATAACAAAAAACCATAACAATAATAATTGATCATTAAAGAAGAATAATAATATAATTCAATCAAAATTCAAAACATTACAAATTTTCAAACAAACAGTTTGGTATATCTTTTGAAATATTTTAGGTATACTTTGAAAATTCTCAAGCAATTATCTGTGATAAATTTTCTGGGAATACCTTAGGAATACTTTTGGGAATTCCAAGAAAATACCTCAAGTATACCTTCAAGATACTTTGAATGTACTTTCTAAATTCATTGAGAATTATCTGGATTAAATTTCTTGGGAATATATTGAGTATATATTGGGGATACTTCGATATACTTTTGGGAATTTCATGGAAATATCTTAGGTATACTGTAACACCTCACATATATAATAGGAATAATCTCATCATATAAGTGGAACGCAACACAATTGACTAAGTGATCTTGCCGAATTTTTTATTATTATTTTTATTTACCTGTTTACATCAAGTTGGACATGACTTTTTAATTTATTTCTTATCTCATATCGTACTCATACATATTTCTTATTATAACTATCATCCATATTTTAAATATTTTCATTTATGAAATATATTTTTAGCACATGTACAAGATATATTATCTAAATTCATATATATAATTAAAATCAAATCAAAAGTACAAAGTAACTGATCAAATAGTCAGGTATTCAGTGTCTCCTCTAATATAGACTTGGACTATTGATTAACTTCAAGTTATAACATCTACAAGTTTCAATTCATGCATGAGATAAACTCATGCTAAGTTATCATTAGTTTAGTAATACATATAAACATTTAAGTTATCCTATACAATCATACAAATGCATGACATATATTTCATATTAAGTATTGCAATAATAATGCATATGTCATAAAAGAATGAACATGTTATTATATATGAGAATATCATATTTTTATGACAACATATATTTCAATTTTTAACTAATCACATAACATATTTATGACTCATGCCTTGCAAAATACATATAAACAAATTCATAATATATTATGCAGTCAACTTTTATTTTGTTTTTTATGTCATTTAATTTCCGTATTTTATTTTAATTTAATTAGTTGTTTATTCTCGCCATATGTATACTTATTTGTCATACTGAATATTCATTATATATTTGCATAATCAATTAATCACAAAATTAAAATCACGCCATCATATAATATTTCATCTTGTTTGATCAACTATAAAATATTAACATACTTTAGTTTTATTATCAAATTATAAGGAAAATATACAAATCACTTACATAATTTGATCCAATCAATCATCAAAATATTTTATACCATTTCAAAATTCAAATAATGCCAAAACTATCCATTTATCATATTCCATTTATAAATCAACATTGAACATACATTTGTCATTTTAATTCACATTCTTACTTCGTTCATGCAAGTTCCATTGTTAAGCATTTTATTTTATATATATAACCACATTTATTTTGCAATACGTATCACAAAAGAAATTCCATATATTAACATAGTTTTTATACAAAGTGAAATTTATTTCATAATCAATATGTATACAATATTATTACTTTTATAAAATTTATTTACAATATTTACTCTTTATATATATATATATATATATTATTTGGTTCAATTCAAACCCATAATACATATATTTGAACTCATCAATAGAAATACATGATTGTTATTACCAGCATTTTCAATAATACCATTACCAGCCTTTTCAATAATGTTATGACCGGCTTGTTTAAATTATAGTGTTATCACTAGATTTTTAAATAATAGTGTTATTACCGGCTTTTTAAATAATATTATCATCACCGGTATTAAAATTGTATCACGCACATATATATATTTCTTCCCCCGATTGGCATGCCAACTGTCTACTATTTTAGTTATATACTAGGCATACTAGAGCTTTGATATTATTTTCAATATTTCCAATACTACATATTAATATATGTATTATATATTCATATATACCAATAAGATTCAGATTTCTAATAATTATCTCACATATACATCATGTCACGTGAAAAGACCAAAATATAAATTTCATTCTTATGGCAGATTCCGTCATTGAGCCTGGATCTCAATTTTGGTCCATTTATAGTTTGATTCAGACCTTATAGTCTTCTATAAGCTTTTAGCTTAATGTCTTAGCTTCGATTTGCAAAAAGAATCACTAGAATCCAATTTTTTTATCAAAAGTTATAGTCAATTTACCGAGTAGCATTCAGTCAACATATTTCCAGTATTTTATTAGTACTTCTATGTCTGAAATTTTATAGTCAATCTTTGGTCTAGTTACAACCCAAATTGAAACTTGTTTTCATCATAATATTTTTATTACTATGAGCTAACTTTCATTTCCAATTAATTTCATATCAATCCAATCACTGCAATATAAGTAAAGATTAAATTCATCAAGGCTGTTCTAGTGAGCCTATACATTGGACTCATTGCAAATTAACTAATTTAGTAACCCTATACAATCATATTTATGTCCAAAAGGTTAAGACTTTAAATACATACATAAATATCAACATTTGACTCCAATTTACCATAAATTTAAAGACAACAATTTAACATACAATATTTTTATGGTTATTATGACATATAAGATTTTTATCAAAGAAGTACATACCAAAACAATTATTTCATGCTCTTAAGCATATTATTACCCTCATACATATTTATTATACATTCAATAACTACCTATTAATCTTTATTCATAAACATGTCATAGCACTTAAATTCATCACTTTTCAACAATCCGTACATATTATTTTAAGTTCATAATTATGTTACATTACATAAAATTACTGATTGAGCATATACATGCACATTCAAATATACAAAGTGGCGAGCTAAAATGCAAATATATACAGATCTCAATTGAACTTTACCCAAAAAAACTAAACCTATGAAACTTGTTTATCCTTTTTTATAGTCATCTCATTCTTAACATGTTAAGAGTCTAATTTGAAAATATAATTGACCAATACGTTGTTATAATACTTATTCTTATTTTGGTTTAAATAAATAGCTAAAATTTCTCATGAGTTGCAACGTGATCTTTTAGAATTGTTGACTTTATAACTTTTTGTATATTTGTCTAATTTATGTGATTATTATTTTTAATTAAATTTAACACATAATACTATAACATATTACAATTTTATAATTTGAAGCTTTGTATAATTTCTAGTCCAATTTCAAATTTTACCCTATCTTCTGCCTTTAGGCAGTTTCGAAATACCATATTTAAAAATTCATATATTGCAAGGTGTAAATTATATTGTAGTAAAACTTCGTAAACACCTAGAATAGTCAATATAGAAAATTTTTAGTATTCACCACTTTTGCCAATTTGATCTCTAAGGACCTTAATTAATAGAAATAAAGTGATTGATCCAGCACAATATAACCACTCGACCAATGTCTGTTCTTATAGTCATAACTCATAAAATACGTCACATTTCAAGGTAAGACTTCCACATAAGTTTAGCTAAGACATAGGTCTAAAATTTTCATATTTAAACTTTGATTAATTTGGTCTATAACTTAAAAATAAAGATGAAAATTCTAAAACTGAATAGGTATTAGAAGCGGTTCAATAAAAGGAATAGCAAAGATTCATTTTACTATAACTCAACCTACATAACATGGATTTAAACCAAATTTGGTAGACAACTATAACACACATAGGGCTACACCTTTTATGTTTTGTATTTCTATTAATTCAGCCATTAAAATGATCAAAATGAGCAAATACAGTAAGATATTCTATTGATACTCTTACAGAAACCAATTTCAATCAAGTACATATATCTCTTTCTATAAACTAAATATTGCAAAATTATTTTATAGCTATAAATTTATAACATAAATTTACAAAGTTCATGTTTAATACTTTTCTAAAATCAGTTTTTATGGGCTTCAAAATTGAGATGCAATATACAGTTGCAATACAACCATAATTGTTATGAACAACAAGAAAACAATAAATGAGAAGCTTCGTACCAAGAACAAATTGATTTGTAGTGAATTTGATGTAAATCTTGAGTAAATGATGAAGAAAATGGGATTGATATGAGGAGAAAGAAGAATAGTGGAAATGAAATTGAAAGAAGAATGTATAAGCTAATTTTTATATGACCAATAAATGGGATTGTCATTTATTTAATTTTATTCATAATGTCTCTCATGTAGTTTATATGTATATCACTTTCACATTTATTATAGCTAGATCCTAATTAGCAGTGTTACATATACCTTGATGATTTTTATTAAAAAAAAAACAAGAAGGAAAATACATATAGATTCAAAAATCATCTAAAAAGAGAAGATCTACTCTGATTTGTTCATCCGAAATAGTAAAAATCTATAGTGGAAGCTGAAGATGATAAAAGTAAAATTCAAATGGCGAGTAGAAACTTTTGCAAGCATTCAATGTATTCAATCCTGCAATTTCCACTTCAATTTCTAAACCAGATAGACCAACTTCTATTAGGAACAGGACAACCTGGTCAATGCTATTCATAATTTTGCCTTATTGAACTTTCTTATTTATGAGAACTAGTTTTAATCTTTAACATGGCAAGTAAATGACAAAAATTGATGTTATTAATTTGAAGATTCATCTTCCATGGGGGCTTCACTGCCACAAACAAGATGAAGAAAAACCCAAACGATCCCGATGCTAATTTCTAATGGAAAATCTAGATTTATAAGCTTAAATCAAAAAGAAGTAATTTGTCTCGCTTGGCTCTATTTCTTGTCTTCTTCTTTGCTTTAATTTAATCTTTTCCACTGCTATTTATTTTTATCGCTCGTAATTAATATTGTTGGTAGATCGCCGGTAATTAGAAAATCCACGATAGATTTTCAATCTTTTGAGTAAAATGTGTATAGAGATTTGAAATCTCAGAAGGAGATGGAGTTCAAATCTATTTGGATTTTTCATATCAATTTGCAAAGAAAGATTAATAATGACCAAAAAGGTGATGAGAATGATGATTTTGAAGAGCAAAAAATCGCTCAATACTAGAAAAGAAAAAAAAAGTAAATTTAAAAAAAATTATACAAATAAAATAAATTTTGATATAAATATGAAAAGTTAATTAAAATAACGCCAAACGTAAAATTTCCTCATGTCATGTGCCATTGGAAATTAGCCCATATAACGGCTTTTGGCAAACTTTCAATATATTTTTTGGAATTTTTACAAAAAGAAGTGAAAAACCTAAACATTTAGTTAAATACGTTCAAAAGTGTCAAAAGCGCTAAAAAATTTTTCAAAAACTCTAAAACATTACGAAAATACCATCTCCAAAATTTAATATTTAACAAATATTTATATAAAATTTATCAAAAAATTAATAAAAATTGAAATTATATAAAATTTATCAAAATTTTACTTAATATTTACCTAAAATTTACTTAAAATTTCTTAGAAAATTAATAAAATTTAAAGTTAAACAATATTTATCTAAAATTTATAAAAAAATTAATTAAAGTTAAACTTACTTAAAGTTTACTCAATATTTATTTGAAATTTACTTAATATTTACTAGAAAATTAATAAAAGCTAAAATTAGACAAGATTTATCCAAAATTTATCTAAAATTTATCCAAATTTACCAGATATTTATTCAAATTTTACTTGAAATTTACTCAAAATTTATTTAAAATTTACAAGTTTACATAATATTTACTTGACATCTACTAAAGATTTATTATAAAATTAGTAAAAGTTGAAATTACTCAAAATTTACCCTATATCTGGTCAATATCTCAACTAAAAATTACAAAAAATTATCCAAAATTTACAAAAATAAATAATTTTAATTAAATACAAATTTACATATTTCAATTAATAATTAAGTTTTACTAAAAGTTTCTTTTGATAATTAAATTAATTAAATGTATTTTATTTAATAATTAAGTCAATTAAATAATGATTAAAAATAAATAAATATATATATAAAGATAAATGGCGGTTATGTAAATTAATAAAATTCTTAATTCACATTTAAAAGATAGAAAAAAAATTATTTTTTATTCAATTGAATAAAATTGTTTGCTAAATATACAATAATTACTATCTTTTAAAATAAAAAATCATATAAATGAAAATAGTAACGATAAAAAACAGAAAAATATCAATGAAATTGAAATAAAAATTAAAAATCAGCATCAGGGAATTTTTCTCTTTATTTTTCATAAATAAATTCAATTCGGGTTATTTTCACCGCGGATGTACAAGAGGATCGTGTCTGCGGTGCTCAAAAGTTAATCAAGAAAGAAACCAAAGCATTACCGATCGAACGCCAATCATTCGAAATGGCGACAGCAGCAGAATCGTCATCAACTGAGGAGAAACAGGAGAAACCAAGCCTGTTGCCTCCAAGTGATTTCCCTTCGACGATCAAATCCAAAACACTAGAAGAAGTGACCAAATGGATAAACTCCGCTGTTCAACAAGCACTTATCTACCAAAAGACCATCGAAGAGGAAATCGACAGCGCCACTAAAGCCCTCAGACCTCTCTTATCGGAAATTAGTTCTACTTCTTCTGCTCACTTCCATCAAACAATCGTAAGCTCACTGGATTTCATTTCAATCGAGAATATATATATATGTGTGTGTGTGTGTGTGAATTTCGTATTATTTGCACGCTTAGGATTATCTGCAAGATGTTTGCTTCTTATGAGAATATGCTATTTGGAAAGGTCAAAGGTACATCGAATTTGCATTGCAATGGGAATTTTTTTTTCGCCTCATTTGTTTAGTTTTTCAGTGTGCTTATTTTATCGCAATGGCTTTTGCAGAGAGCGTTAAAGTGGCAGCTTCACATCCATTGATTACTAGTGGGGTTGCTGCCGTTTTGGGATTCGTACTGCTAAAAGGTATGAACTTCAAGTAATTTGTGTCTATTTTCTATTGAATTAATTGTCATATGCTTCTTTCCGTTGATCTTTCAACTTATGGCTTATGATGGCGTCAGTTCACTTCACACCCTCTCGCAAGTCTCAAACATTCAAATTCTTTTTAGTAAAATATCATCTTTTTTTTTTGGCTTAATGAGTTCTATTAAGTTTCTTCCTTTCACAACTAGTTTTGATTTTCCAGAGAAGAATCAATACTCGATAAGTGTAAGAATATATAATAAGCAGCTTTTATCTCTGTTCTCACGCTTTTGAGTTAAAATTTGCAGTTTGCAGGGCCGAGACGCATTCTGTGCTACAATACCTTGCGACTTCTTGCGAGTGAAGAGGTGAGCAAGTTCGCTGTCTTAGTAATTAATTAACGGCTAGCTTTTACTTGCCATTTCAGTTAGCGCTATATGAATAATTTCATCAAGTGTTTTGTTGAAACTTTCTAGATTCTTAAAATACTAATCCTAGCCATGCATAACATACACTTACTTAACATCTCCAACAAGAAACTAAAGTTAACTCTTTAAAGTTCCTATTGTGAACTTTGTTGGAGATTTTCTTCAAACCAATAATAATAGAAAATAAGGATAAAAAACTTCATTGGGGATTAGTATACCAGTTAAAACGATTTTGTTGGGCATCTGGTAAATAAGTATCTCTGTGTGGGATGATCTTCTTTCTGCTAGTAATCCTAAATCCAACCATGAAATCTAAGTTGGAATATTTGTATTCTTAGTGGATCATATCTTGGGACCAACATAATATTAGTGAGTTGCTTAATGGCTTTGGAAGTAACAATTATGGAACTCAAAGTGCAGTGGCAAGACCTGTGCATAGATATTTTTCATTTCAGGATTGCTTAGTGGATCGTTGTCTGCTGTACTGTTCAATGGACATTCTCACGATTATGTTTGTAGAATTTTGACTTTAGATGTGCTTTCTGGCTGCAGGCCTTATATTCTCGAGCAGAAGCTAATGCAAAGGAATTACAGCATTCAATTAACCTCTTGAAGGCCGAAAGTGAGAAGTTAGAGGTATCCTATATTCTCCTGGCAATGATTATTTGGAGCTGCAAAGGCTATGTCTAGAATGCTTTCTTGTTGTCCAATATGCTTGTTTCTGCAAAGGCAGAAATTAAATTTGTTCTCCAGTTTTCTTGTGATACAAGAAGATCCTATCCCAAAATTCAGTGCGGCTGATTGTATTAGAACAAGAATAAGTTGTATGTCAGCTCTGCACAATTGTACTCATTATATATTTATATGTAGGAATGTTCAAGTAGAAGAGTTACTTCCTTTGTGAACTATTGCTTACACAAGGCCTAGGTCTAATGTGTGGGATAGGGAGGAGAAATGGGAAGGTGAAAGCTACATTGTATTGAATCCTTAGTTTCCAAATGCAATAAGTTCAGTTTGATAATTTAATTGCACTGAAGTTCATCTTTGCAGCCATGACAAACACCCGAGTTTCGAAAGAAATGGAAAAGAAAGCTTTATATATGATTTTTAGTTCATAAAGTTCTAAATCATGCATTCGCATTTTCCCTTATATCAAATTATTATTTTTGAATCAAGCATTCCTTTGATGCAAACCTTGACATATGGCTACAATTCTTCAGAAGAGGGCCTTATCAGCTGCTGAGCATTTGATTTGTGGAAGGACAAAACTCAGGTTCTTAATTTCACATTTTTGGTTGTGCAATAGACTTTTTACAGTCTGTTGATGTTGCTGCTCAAACCTGTTTCTCTGTGGTACAGACAAGCCGGAAAGCAGATTCAAGGCATGATTCAGTCAGGTTATAAGATTGAGAGGCAAGCAGCAGGCATGTAACTACCATATCTTCCTTGTTCAAATTGAACAAATTGTACTTGTATGGATAATGACTATCCTTCCACTTTCTCAAATGGTTTATCTGTTGCATTAGGATTGAAGGATATCCTTCGGGAATTGCCTAGCTGGGAAGCTTCTAGATTCCGATCACAAGTTCTTTTGGATTAACCTGAGACATAGTATCACTTGGTGGCATAGTAGTGAATGCTCAATGCTTCTTGACAGATATTTGGCCATTTATCTTTTTTTTTTCATTACACACGCACTCCCACCTACCCACCCACTCACCAAGAAAGCAACATCTTCTGCTCCATTGCCATGACAAAGACATGAAGAAAAGTTTCCAAACATGGAAATTGCGGCAGATTGTGATGGAGAGATTGCATTGCAATTCTATTCATCTGGGTCTCATATTGCATGAGAATTATTGGATAGAATGAATCTGCTTGGATTAGTGATCAACTTTTTATTAGTATCCTCTGGACAAAGCCTATTTGTATATGCATGGATTTTCAAATATGTAGGTAAAATGATATTGTGATAATGATATTTATGCAGTAAATTTAGACTTTGTTATGCACACAGTTCAGCTAAATGTCTGTAGAATGGAGTATTTGCCAAAATCAATCAGATCGTAAACTTATAATAGCCTGGTTTTGGTTTTATGTCTATTCTGGGAGCATTTTTGTAGTTTAAATTCAAATTGAGCCAGGATTTTGAAAGACAAATTCTACTTGTATGCTTAAATCAGATCATCTTTTAATACTTGGTATGTGCTGTGAGATATTGAGAGATATTTGAATAATATTTTTAATTAGCTTGATTTATGTAATTAGGGATAGGTAAAGATTTATTTCCTAGTTTGTATTGTTTTCTATTCTTTATATATTTGTTTCCTATTTTGTATTCATAGAGTTGTATATATAGAGTTTTTTATTATCAATGAAATAATCGATTTCTCAATTATTGTTTTTTTACATGGTATCAGAGCCATGGGTTCTAATGAAACCTTACCCGGAAATCGATCCGAGAGTTATACTTAAGTGGGTATTTCTTTGTCATAGTTGGGTCACAATGAGTGATAAATTTTGTTTTTCTGCCTTTGAGAGCAAATTGTGTAATTTCTTGGGTCCCCTTTGTTGAGTAATATTTGTCATCGATATGTTTCGCTTGACTCTCCTCGGTTTGTACGACATCTTTTCTTACCTGATTAGGTCTACATTGGTGTGGTGTGAGGTTTTTTGTGCTACAGGTTTTGTCAATTTGTATGACATTGTCGACCTGGTTGAGTCTACACTGGTATGGTTTGAGGCTTTTTGTGTTACAGGTTTTGGAGCTCTTTGTTTTCTACATTTGTAACAAGTTGAACATGATCGATATTTATGCTCCAACTTGATAGGAGTGTTGTATGATATTGAGAGATATTTGAATAATATTCTTAATTAACTTGATTTATGTAATTAGGGATATATAGAGATTAATTTCCTAGTTTGTATTGTTTCCTATTCTTTATATATTTTTTTCCTATTTTGTATTCATAGAGTTATATATATAGAGTTTTTTACTATCAATGAAATAATCGATTTCTCAATTTTTGATTCTTTATAGCGTGTAATGAAAATATGGGTTTAAGTGACTTTCAATATAAGCACCTCCTCGCCTTTGCTTCAGTGTTTCTGTGCTTGGGGAACAAAACACAAAGATTCCTTTTGTTTACTTCATTAATCAATGGCTTAGCATTGTTGAAGAAGTTCAAACTTTGCTGCCTCTGTCATTTATGTAGCTATTGTTTCTACTATGTGCATGCTTGTGCTCCACAAACCTTCCTATGCTGTCTCAAGTCTCTGGCACATTTTCATAGTGCCACATGCTGAACCTTGAATATGGATGACCATGGTATTTGCTACTGATTATGATAAATTTGCTGATGTGGCACATTGATATGCAGATTACCAGCCTTGCTTCTGAAGCAAAGCAAGAAAGGAATACCTTGACGACGGAAGTTAGAAAAATTAGTAACTACGGGATTGCTGTCTGAGAACGCTGTCTCCTTGTAGTGCTTCCTTCGTCGCATGTGCACTGGAGTTTTAAAATCGCAGTTGCAATATGCATTGCAGAAGCATTGTTAAAGACTTGTTTTCATCCGCTGGGAACTATTTCTTTAGTGCAGTTATGAGTTTTGCTGCGGATAGGTGATTCCAAATGGGTAATTCAACTAACTAATTGTCAGGGGATACATAAGAATATGAAGCTGGTGAATGCTGAATATTGTTTCTAATTATATATATAGCACAACTTTCAAATTTCTGCTGAGTAGCTGAAATTGATTTGAATTTGGTTGGATTACACTAGGTCTCATATCTGTGCAACAAAGTTAAAAAACATTAAGGAAAAAAGAAAACTACTATAACTTCATTTTTCCTTGCATAATTAAAACCTTCTGCTGAAAGAATTTGAATTGAAGAACATGAGCCATCACAGAAGGAGAAAACTAACTAGAACATATATATACCCTATAGCTTATGTCATATATTCTTAGTCTATGGTATTTAACTAAAGTATTTACCATTTTATGGTACTTTTCCATAAAATTATGGATTTATGGTGGTTTTGGAAGGTTAAAATGGTTCACTTCTGCACACGATTTATGTTAATTAATTATAAATTGTGTTTTTATTTTTTTTAAATAATTAATCATAAATTAATAAATACATTTAATTAACACAAATAATAAAATTTCACAAATAAAACCATGCATGAAAAAAAAAAAAAAGTTTAACACGAATGAATGAATGGGTAAACATAATATTATTTTTTTTTTTCAGAAACTAGAAGTGGCGCACCAATGGGCACGCCGCAAACTATCTTGGCAATCAATGTCACCTAAAACTATTGAAATTTTATAAATAGTTTTAAAATAATTATAAATCCAAAATTTTACCTACAACTGCCATAATTTGAGCGATTACTGTAAATTAAGAAATATCCCCTTGCCGGCAGAAATCCTTCGTAACATTTTTTTCCTTTATAGATCATAAGTTTGGGAATGGGATGGAACTTGGTTTGCTTGGGCTACGGTCCTGGAATTTTCTTATCTATAAAAATAGTTTCAGCATTACTTTACCCAAGGTAGCAGGCCCTCCCCCTCTGTCTCTCTCTCGATCGGCTTCCATATATAGGCCTAAGGTACAATAGAGCTCCTTCAATAGAGAGAGAATATTCCGCGTAGCCTCATCAGCCGGTGCATCACGTGCAGTGTGAGGTCTCTTTCTCATCATCTTACGACCGTTATCCATCTCAATCACACAGTAATGTAAACTGGTAAATAAAAATTTTTCTTCAACAAATTGGTAGTTGAAACTTTAAACTGAACAGAACGGAGAATTTTAATTAGTAGAAGCACAATTTTCCTTTTTTGCTGATGAAATAAGCAGAGAACAACCGTAAATCTAGATTTATTAATCACATCATTCGAATACCAATGCGTTAGCAGACTTCAAAATAGATATGATGTTCGTCCTGTTGCTAGTGCTGCCTTAACATTTCCTTCTGCCTCCTGAGCTCCAATACCTTGCGGTGCGAGTTTGAGTGCTGAGTTAACACGAATGTCGGACTGGCCGCGGGTCTGTATTCCGGAACCAACCTACCTGATTTGTACCTTACTCCGCATGCATTACACAGCGTTTTGGGACCTAATGGCCCCGTGCGCCACTGCGGCGTCTTCTCTGAAGCACAGTGAGTGCACCTCCTAACTCCTCCCTCTGCCGTAGGTGATGACGCTCTACTTGTCTCTTTCTTCGTTTTCGATTTTCCAGTTGCAGGAGATGCAGTTGCCGCCGCCGGAGAGGATATCCAGGGGGATGCGTTGGTTACCGTGCCTTTAGAGCGTTTGCCTCGACCTTTGCCGCAAAACGACGTGACGGATCGATCGTTGACGTTACTGGCGAGTGAGTTGGGAGGGAAGTCCCTGAATGAGTCGTCTACGAATTGAGATAGCCATTCCAGCTCAGCCACGTCATCACCCTACAAAACCAAAAAGAAAGTTTAAAAACAAAATCCAAGGAGAAAATCATAAAACTCAAGCAAGTAGGAGGCAGGGGATTATAAGTTTATAACATACAGGGAGGCAGAGGTGATCAGTGAAGTCCGTGGAGACAGCGGGACTGAAGGAGTCGGAGGAAGGGTAATGAGGAATGGAAGAATTTTCAGGCGCAGAAAGGTGGCGATGGTCGGTGGCAGTAGAAGCGGAAGAGGAGAATATTTCATCGTTAGAGAGGTCAAGAAGGTCATCAATGCGGAAGTAATCTGGGGTCGAAATCCCGTAAATGTCCATTCCCTTTTCCTGTTGAATATTAATACGTGTGCTCTCGCTGTATTTCAGCTCTCCAAACCAGGAAGACAATGAGTGAAATTAGAAGAGGGGGGAAGGAGATGAAGGACAAAGGAGACTGATATAATATTGATGACTGGGGGGAGGCAGATGAACGTGCAGGCAGCGAGTATGTGCAGGCTCAAAGTTAGTCACCCATCAGTCCAATCATAAAATAATGTAAGTTCTATATATAATGTTATTTTATACAAAAATTGTATTTAATTATTTTTTTACCTAAATTGAATTTTTAAGAATCAAATTAATTATATTTAATTTAAAATCATATATAACAATTAAATATAATTGGTGTACATTTTTATTTAATTCAGCCAAGTCAAATTTATCTATCATAATTAAATTTTACCGGCCAATTTAATTATAGACTTAATTACATAAAAAATTCTGAATTTTATTCTTTATCACAATTATATTCTATTCTATTTTTTAATAAATTTAGTATCGTTTTCATTGAACGATACTCTGAATTTAGTTGATACTGATATGAATTACTTAATCAAACTCAATATGATAACATATCAAACTGATTAGACAATCTATGTTATGGTTAATTAGATTTTGAGTGTATTTTAACGATACTGATGCTATATTTATTATAAAAATAGAAGTTCGTATAATTAAATTTAAATTTTTAAAGAATTAGATATAATTTTGATAAAATATAAAGTTCATATTGTATGTAATTAAGCCATTAATAATATTATATCATGTATAGTAATTAATACTAATTAAATTTGTAGTGAACACTTTGCTCTTTAGAATATGGAGAACAAAATTTTAATTTCAAGTTATCTCCTCCATATTAGATATAATTTTACTTTTTATGGCAAATGTAAGAGGATGATTAGACTCTATTTGGTAAAATTAGTTGATAATCTAGTTTACAGCCGATAATCTAGCTAATTTAATTAAAAGTATTTGATAAAATTAGCTGAAATATAAAATGACATAAAATAATATATTTATATATGATAAAAAAAATTATATAATATATATTATATATTATAAAAATTATATTAAACATTTAATGTTAATATAAATACATATTATATATTTATTATCTAATATTTCATTATTATATATATATATTAAATAGTTTAATAATTATATTATATATAATTTAATAATAATAATTATTATTATTATTTAATAAAAAAATTAAGAGTATAAAGGAAAAGAAAAACTATAATCAAATAGATTATTTTTTATTAGTTTATTTTTTTGAAAATTATAATCAATTTTTTTTAAATAAGCTACTTTATTAAATATAAATTATTAGTTAAATTATTTTTATGACCAAATAATTTATAATATAGTTGGTGTTACCGAACAGTATCTAAACCCATTAATCTCTCTGATAAAAAAAAAAAAAATTAGTGTGATGAACTGGTCAAGATATTTATCGTGAGGGAAAGAACGGCGATATTGGATGAGTGGAGTTATTCATGCAATCATGGACACATGGCACCACATGCTTTACTTCTGCACAGGTATGGATGTTTTTGCGATTATGCCCCCCTTCTACTCAGCATGCATATGCATTTTTTTTTATACAATGAAAATAGTTTTATTGATTTAAAATATAATAATATATTAATAGAGATATGATTAGAATATTTATAATTCTTAATTATAATATAATTTATTATTTTTGTTTGTCTATCTCAATTGTCCCGGTACAAAAAGCTATAACAAAATAATATAAATAAAATAATCTAATAAAATGATAAAACCAAATGTTACAACAAAACAATAAAATTATAAAAATAAAAATTTATATTTATATAAAATAATCATTTATTTTAGAAATGCATTCGCATTTCTTAAATTACAGAATAATTAATTTACATAAATATTATAACTTATAAAATTCGTACTGCACCACTACTTGCTACTGCATTTATTTAAATTTGACCTGAATTCTTTTTGCAATTTTCCAAATGAAAAATAATAATGAAAAAAAGCTTTCATGTGAATTTCTTTTTGTGGAAAAAATATATTTTTAATATAAAATTACTTCAATTTTTATTTCAGAACTAAAATAATATTTGAAAAATTGAATTGTTACTATTTATATAGTTACGATACCGTTGGTAAAATTCACCTAGTTATAAATTTATAAGATTAATATTATCATGATTTATAGTAATGAATAGAATTGACATTTATATTAGATTTTCCATGAAAACAAAAGGACTGTATATATCCTTTTACAAAACATCCTTATTCGATATATAATTTTTGATATATAACCTCAAAAATCTTATAATTCAATACCATATCCTGC
>CATIWF010219376.1:0-10718 GCA_949630135.1 Balakata baccata
TAATCTCATGGTCTCCTGTCTTATGATCTTATAGTGATGGGATCAAAGGTGATCCCCAAGGGTATGTAGTGAGCATAAATTCTTTAAGTGATTTTTTGTGCAATTGATTTGTTGCAATCCTATTGTTATGATATTCACTGACGTGTCAGTCTTCTTTTATTTTTAATACATAAATGTAAGAGAAACTCATAAAAGAAAAACAAAAATAACAAAAATATGTAGACTTTATAAGATTATGTTGTAATAAAAAAAAAAGAAAAATAATGAATTCCTCTATAAGGATCAAAGAGAACATGAGTGTCAATAGAGCATAATGAAGATAAAGGAGACTTACATAGGCCCATGCCTTTAAGCCCAATATATATATATTCTTTAAAAATTTTAATAAAATCTTTCAAAAATGTCAATAAAATCCTTCAAAAAATTTTATTTTACCTCTCCAATACCACATAAAATCTCTTTTTATCTCTCCAATTATATGATTTTGACTTCGTCATTGCAATAAAGCTTTTGTATAAACTGAATTTATATAGATCAAATTAATAAAATTGTCATATAAATTATTTTATTTCTATAGTACCTGATTATTAATTTAGTCTACATAGATCTAGTATATGGAAGAATTTTGCGTAAGATAGTCCTCCTCAATGTTTATTAATTTAGTCATATCTCACGAAGGATATGACAAATAAAGTTCTCTTGTTGAGGCAGAATGTCGTCACTATAGTTTTCCAGTTTTTAGAACTTTTTTTTTCCCTTTAGCAGAGTAGTTTTAGGAAATAACCTAATAAACAATTGATTATTATTCAAAACATTCTTTTTGAATTCAACGAATTTATGAAATCCTAAAAAATATGAAGTAATGCCTTGATTAACTTGAGAGAATATTTATGTGTCAAAAAAAAAAAAAAACCTTGAGATAATATTTAATCCTATGTATACTACTTATAATTAAGAATATATAAAACTTTAGTTCTCAATTTTATCTTTCAATATTTTCATTGGATGTTTAATTCATAATAATTGGCACATAAATTCTAACAAAACAGTTATTAATATATATGTCATTTATATATGCATCATTAAAAATAATTTCTTTTTCATACATAACACTCGATATGATATTATGAAAAAAAGAAAAACGATTTTGAATAACAAAAGAATTGATTTCTCAATTTAATTTGTATATTTTATAAAAAAATAGAAATATAATTTTTGTAAAAATAGTTATTTTTAAAAACTTTCTAGAACAAATGAGAAACAAGTTACAGCGAAAGAATTTAAATTCATTGATAGGTAATAAATATAATCATATGCCTTATAAATTAAAAAAAAATGTAATTATAAAAATTAAAAAAGAATAAATATCAAAATTTATATTTTGTATTTAGTGAAGTCAATTTAATAATATTTTGGCATAATATACACTATTGTTTTGAAAAATTAATTAAAAAAATATCAAATCATTTTTTTTCCTTATGCAATATGAATGATGAATTTTAGAATGCCTTACAATTCAAGGGTTTTTTTTTTTCTTCTATATTTTTTAGATAAGCGTTTGATGTGGATATGCTACTACAACTCCTATTTCAAAATTTTTATTCTTTTTCCCTCTCTTGACTTTTTCCCTATCTTCTCAACTGTTAAAATTTCGTTTCACATTGCATTTTAAAATAGTATTTTTCAGAAAATTTTTATTTTTAATTTTTTAAATTTTATTGTAATAAATATATATTTTTTATAAGCAGGTTTAAGTTAAATAATTTATAAAAATAAAAAATTAATCAATTAATAAAAAATTTTAAATTAACTTTGAAGTTAAATATCAATTTCAAACACGCTAAACAAATCATAAATATATAATCCAAATCCAAAAATCGTGTTCACATTAGTTTATAATAATTAATATTAGGAAAGGCAAAGAAATAATTTAAAATATAGATAGAAATAAATGAAAAGCTATTTGAAAATTTATATTAAAAATACCCCTAAAAATCATGTTCAAATTGTTGGAAAAAGAAATACAATTTTATTTTTTGAATTACAAGGGAGGGAATACAAATTTATTTAAAACATAACCAATATATTGAATTTTATTTAATTTTCCTTAATATATTTTTCACAGATTATAAACTACTCTCAAATATTTTATTGGGATAAAAACTAATTCAACGTTATGTATTTTCCTCTTAAAATAGTGGGCATTTTTTTTTTTTTGGAAAGTAAATAGTGGTGATGTTAAAAATAAAGTAAAGTACAAGGGTACGAATGAAAAAAGAAAGTCTAAGATCCGCCACAATCATTAATGGTAAGCACGCGGAAACTGTCCTTTTACCTATTTAACCCTATTAAGATCCGAATCACAATCAACATGGACGGTCTGTTACCAGGCAGAAAAAATTTAAAATGCCTTTTCTGTTTTTGGTCAAACCGAGGACCCGCAAATCATGCATTACTTTATTGCTTTATGGACAAATTTCATCTAACGCCCCCAATTTATTATTTTCCCATATTGATATTATTTATTTTTATTGATGTAATAAAAAATTATTTTAACATGTTATAGCAAATTTCACAAATTAAAATTTTAATTGGAAATTTTTTTAAATATAATAGTAACTTAAATAAAAAATAAAGCACAAAATATGTTTTCTTTAATTTTTTTGCCTTCATAAATAATGGCTAATTATTTAGTATTTATAATTAATATTATATTGTATTATTTTTTTATGTAATTTTAAATATCATGTTATTTAGTTAAAAAAAAGAAATTTTTTTTATTTTATTGATGGAAGTTTCATTTTCAAATGCTTTAGGAGCAACCTATCTTATTATTTATCATTTATGAAATTATAAATAAAAATATTGAACTATCTCACGGGTGAATTTTTTAAATATTATAAGATAATTTGTTATTATTATACTATTATATTTGAAGGAAATTGAAAATTTTATCAGCATTTTTTAATTCGTGAAATCTATTATGACAACTTAAAGAAATATTTGTGAATTTATTATGACAAGTTAAATAATTTTTTTTTAAATCAATGAAAATTGAGATACTTTAGAATAAAAATTAAAGAAAAAAAAGATAATATAATAAGTAAGAACTAGTGGTTAAAGACTTAAAGTACGGGTCAAATTTAGCCGTGTCTTTATGCTGTAAACTCTCCCTATATAACTCAAGGTTTACTTTATTTATTTATTAACTAATGATCGATGAAAATTTTGAATTTTACTTATTTTTTAATTTAATAATTTAAGCTAATTTAATGCATTATAATTAACAATAAAAATTGTCTTAAAATAATTACAAATTCTACCTAGTTTTAATTTATAATACTAAGGAGGCATTTGGTTAATGGAAAAAAAGGTGGGAATATGAATCACTCATTCCAATTTTTATTGTTAGTGTTTGGTTAGCAAAAAAAAAAAAAAAAAAAGAGGAGAAGAAGATAATGGGAATGAGATTCATTCATTAACGAAAATCACTCATTTCCCTCTCTTTAGGGAATGAATATTTCATTCTCGTAAGAATCAAGTCTAACTAAATATAAATTATAATCATTTTTTTAATTTTTTAAAATACTTTTAATTAAAATTAGAAGATATTATAAAAAATATATATTTTTAATAATATTAATTAATTAATTTAATAATGATAAAATTAAAAACATAATTATATTAAATTAATATAATTTGTATATAATTTAAATTTAAATAATTCTAAAATATCTTCATATTTTATTTAAATATTACATTTTAAAATAAATATATTATATAAATACGATAATTTAACTAAATATATACAAGTTGAATTTTATTTTTATTTTTATTTTTTAATAAATAAAAATAAACTAAATAACATACTAAAATTAATCATTTATTTTATTCTCCTTAATTTTTGTTCTCATTCTCACCTTTGCACCAAATGGATTCTTATAGAATATTTGGTGCAGTGTGCTATTTGTAGTCAACTGTAGTGATAGTAATAGTACTCAGCTATAGTTAAGTAATGATGGCAATCATATATTAGCTAGTGGCTAGCTATGGAAATCAATAATTCATAATGAATTTTTGGAAAAATTATATAAAAAAATTGAACTTTAGACCTTTTTTACATTTATATTCAATTCTATAAAATTTTGAATTTAATTATATGAACTTTCAATTTCACAACAAAATTTTATCTTGAATCTAATGAATTTTACTCCGATTTTATGTGGCACTTACATGAGAAACTGATTAAATTATAAAACAATTAGTGGATAGTCATTGTTTGAGCTAACGTGTAAAAAAAAATTACATAGATCAATGAATGAAATGGCACCGATTCCACTCCAGAGAACCAATATCAAACAAGAAATAGAGAGCAAGATAGGTAGAAATTACAGAAAAAGCAAAATAAATTTTTTTGTTGAGAGATAAAGGGAGAGGGTGACAACTATAACTAAACGCAGAAAAAGAAGAGCACACAACAGTCTTTTCTAAGAGTTCTTGTAATCTCTATTCTCAAGAATCTTTGGGAAAAATCAAGAAGAAATGGAAAATGTAAATTGACAATGTCAGCGAAAATTTATTTGTTAAAGTGTGAATTTTATATTTTCAATACTCGTATTAGAATTCAGAGTGAATTTCCACAGCACGAACACCTTGTACACTTGAATGAACTTGGAAGGAGGAAAAATTTCAGAGAATTTTTAGAGAAAAGAAGCAGCATTTATGTTCTTTGATTTCACGTTCTCTTGATTCTGTCCATTATGGAAGGGGAAGTTAATTTTCTATTAACTTTCTTTTTTTATACCTAATTCCTTTAGGGTCTTAGGTTGTGTAACACCCTGAACTTTTCCACATGTATTATTACGTACATTTCATTTTGATATATTCATTTTTTATATATGTAATTCACATGAGACACATGCATACATTGGATTTTGGCTTGAATATGCTCACAAGATAGAGTTGTTACGTGTCGATTTATTACAATAAAAGTAAGTCATACGTGTCAAGTCATAAATTAAATAAGGGTAATAAGGTATTAGAATTTAAATAGCATAAAATAATTAAATCAAAATAAATAGAATTTGACATAGGTAGATTAGTTTAAATTAGACTATTTGATTAAATAATATTTTTGGCATTGACCAGGTATATGTAAATATATAGAGGAAATAATAATAATAATAATAATAAATAAATAAATAAATAAATTATTTAATTATTTAATTAATTAGAAAAGTTAAAAAAAAAAAAAATTTGAATGTGACAAATTGGCTTGGTTGGTTGTGCACAAAAGAAGATGACTACTGCCTTATCTCAATTGCAGCCATCATTTCCTCATTCCCTTCATTTTTTTCAAATTTCTCTCAATTTTCCTATAATAATCAGATCATATAATCACAAGTACGTCATCTATTATTCTTGTCTTGCTAATTTTTCTATTAAATATAGACGATGGTGATCGTTTTCATGCAAGTATTGTAGTTGGATTCTATTTTGGAGGTAGTATATTTGTGCTTCTTTTCCTTCATGTTAGAAACTGATTTTGGAAAAACACAACTATCAAACTTGTAGCTGATTGTCTTAAGTTTATGGTTATATAAATATTTTTATAATATTTTGTGTCTATGGAAAGATATTAGCATGTGATTGAGACTGGTTCGGTTGTGCAACCTAGTTGAACCACTTACTATCTTGATTATTTTTCTATATTATAAAGTCTATAATTGAGGAAAATCAAAACACAAAAGTTGTTCTATCTGTATACTAAATTTCATGACCAGATTATGGGCAAATGTTGAGTTAAGGTCAAGGGAATCATGTCTGTTCCATAATTTGAGCTGCCTGCTTAGTGTCCTGTACAGATCCAGTAAGTTGTTTGCCCATTTTGAGCTCCTTATAGACATAATCAGAAAGATTGTCAAATAGTAAAGTTAGAGTTATATGTCTTAACTAAATTTTGGCACAAGTATCACCTTAATATGTTATGTATTTTGTGAGATATGGCCTTCACAAGTCAGACTGATTCGGATACCAACCCTATTCTTGACAAGTCAAAAGTACCCTACCATATAAGGACCTTAGAAGCAGAATGAATAAAAGTTGTCAACATAAAAAATGTTCCATTTTAACATATATAAGTGTATAAAGTTTCATAAAATAATGACTTGTATGTTGTGAGATATGAAAAAGCGAAATTGATGTCCCAAAACCGCCTAAAGGCACAAATAGGGTAGCAAACAAAAGATGAATAGAAATTGTACCAAATAGTACACAATGCCCCAATAGCTCTGAAACTTAGATATGTTAGCTTTAATTAGAAATAAGAATCATACAAATTGGACTAGTATATAAAAAGTTATAAGCTACTAAACACATGAAGGTCACACTACCATCATATCAAACCCTAGTTAGTGATCCATAATATGCATATTTCAATTTGTTCAAGTATCACTAAGTTTATTTAGCAACCAATTGACCAAGTATATATTCAATTAGGCTCACAACATATTGGAGATCTCCAAGGAAGTGAAAGGCAATAAGCTAGAGGTTCAAAATCGAAAGGAAATGTGAGTTTAATTATCAAACGATTTCTTTCGTACATGCGATTATTACATGCTATGTGTAATGTGACTTGATTTGCTCTATTTGAATTACATGATTGCTATGATATGGTTGATGAGATTGTATTGAGTGTAAAGTACATGTTTGGATTACATGGATAGGTTTTCTTTGTATATGGCAAAAGTTGACTGAAATGTATAATGATTGTTGCAAATGCATATGAACTTAAAAGGCGTTGTGACTAGCTAGATAGCATTAAAAAGCAAAAGATGAGGCCTATGGCCCAACTAAATGTTCAAAAGCAAAAGAAAAGGCCTATGGCCTAACAAATGTGCAAATGTTACAAATGATCAAAGCAGCTAGCAAATGCAAATGTTCACATGGAAACCTAAGACATTGTCTATTTAGCCTGGTCACAATAATAAGAAAATGACATAAGCATAAGCAAATGAAATGTTTATATGAATTAATATTATTTATTTTCATGTAATATTGATAAATAGAATGACATGTAAAATGTGTACGAATGACGATTATTACTTGTAACTGTGATTGGCTTGGTACTTTAGAAAGCTTTTGATAATTATTCTCTTTGAGTTACAACTCATCAAATTGCATCATCTTTCAAGCAAAGAAGAGCAATTAGCTCATTTTGGAGGTGCATACCATATAGAAGACACGGATCATAGGTCACCGGCCGAGCCTCACCAATCTCTCCTTTCATTTTACATATGTATAGGAACATGGCATATATGTTTTGAGCTGTATAATTGCGTATGTAATATATTACATTTACAATCAAGCTGTGATACTATGGAAAATTGTTAAATATTGCACAAAGATAATGTTATATCATTCAAAAAAAATTTATCCCTCATTATAAACAGGACTATGTCTTATTCTATGCAATACATGATAACATGATACAAGTATAAGTGGTATCCATATGTGTAAGGTGTTACAACTCGGGTTTTAAAAATTTTATTTTCTGCTGTGTATTATGTATTTGATACATGCTCAAAACCCTTCAACTCCGACACTAAATAATTCTCTCATATTTTTGGATTTCATCCAAAGCTATTTTATTCATTCTTCATAGTTCCAATGCGAGTGACCTATTAGGTTCCTAGTTATATTAGCCATCCGAATTAACAATTAATTTGACCAAGTCATGAGTAGTATCTAACAATACATCATGACCCCTAATTGACCGGAAAGTTAGTGGTTTGACTATGAACCTTTCCATAGATAACAATATGTGGAATTCGTCCTTTCACCATCCTATACCCCACTCGATTCAGAGCATAGACTATGTGTCAGCTCCTGCTAGACTAACTACATCACATCTAGCCTAAGTGATGTTAGATCTTTTCCTTGAGACTCATTACTCTATTAAACAAGTCATTGAAGACCATCTTTAGGATATTTCCACTCTGGCCAGAGATTCCCGAGTAATGATCCTGATAAGAGGCGTACACACTCCCTCTATCAAGAGCAGTGAATCCTCTATTGGCTACCCAATTACCTTCGAATACCTCATGCCATACCCAATCACCACTCTATAAGCAACCTCTATGAGGCAACAAGGAATGGAGTCAAAGCACAAAATCAGTATCCAAGATATCCTTGAGTACCTCAAGTCTAAGGATACTTACACCATTAATATGATGAGACTATTATTGATATTTCAATAGATAATCTATATGATTGTCTCATAGTAGGTCATCCAATGTACTTGACTACTCTTAACAAGCATCCATATGTTAACTGTAAATATCTCATCCTTACAGCTTATGAGATCTACTACTTGATCCAATCAAGGAGTATAACATGTGCTAGTCTATCCCGTCTTGTTGATCTTATGACTAGGGATAATTTAAATAGTAACATAATTACACATGATAGGAATCTCATTCTCATCATGATTTCCTCCATGCTATGTTTCATATCATGAACTTTCATTAATCAGTTTAATATCTATAATAATTCATATGCAAATGAATACTAATATAATGAAAGAATGCCTTTATGAATGTATACACTAAGTGCCTAAGGCGATTGCCTTTTGGGCACATCTCTAACAATTTCCCACTTGCACTAAAGCCAATTGCCATTGTACATTACACCATAGGCGCGGATATGACTAAAATATTCTTTTGGGGGTTTTGGTCTAGTGACTCGATCAAATATTTTTTTTATTAGTGGAAACTTTTTCTCTCATTACATCACATTTACCATTGATTTCTCTAATCAATTGATAACAGAGTACATGTTTGGACCTTTGGTGAGACCATGATTCTTTTGTACATATAATGGCTCTATTATTCCAATCATATTGGATTTATAATACTAGGAATCACTTCTAACTCTGTGATGAAGTTCCCTGATCCAAATTGATTCCTCATATGCCATGGAAGCTGTAATGTACTTTTAGTTGTGGAATCCACAGTTATCACCTATTTTTAGCTCTTCCAATTGACTGGTTAACCATTTAATGCGAATACATAACACGACTAGGATTTTGAGTTATCTTTGTCAAATGGGATGTTGGCATCCATAATCTCGCTTACCTTAAGCTTACTCTCTCCTTAAACTAAGAATACATCCTCAATCATGCTTAAGTATTTAAGGATGTTCTTGACAGTCACCTATAAGCCTTTGACAAGATCATATTGATATCCACTCATGATGATATCCATTGGGCCTAGTACATATCATAACACAAAGTGCTTCCAATAGCTAAAACTCTTGGAGCATCACTCGTGCTTATACATTTATCTTATGCCTTTGGACATAAAGGTTTAGAGAGAGTAATTCTATCAATCATAAGAATATCTCATGGATTATTTCATGCTAACCACTTTAGCATCTTAGCTATATAGACTAAGAAAGACTATGTAACCTCTTTGATCTATCTCTATAGATCTTAATCCCCTTCTAGTAGGTTATTTTTAAGATCTTTCTTGGAGAAGTATTTTAAAGTAATAAATTGACTAACTTAAAATGAGAGATTTTTTCCTATTAACAGTATGTCTTCCACATACTTTAATAGGAACACTATGGCATTCCCACTAACCTTCTTGAAAAACACAAGATTCATCCATATATTATGAGAAAAACAAACTTTTTAAATATCTCATCAATTTGGATATTTCAACTCCTGGATGTTTGCACTAATCCATTAATGGATTTTACAATTTGCATCTTGTTTGGCCATCATTAGATATGAATCTCTTAGGTTGTGTCATGTATACATCTTAAGTTAGATTTCCATAATGAAACTTGTCTTCATATCCAATTGCAAAATCTTATCACAATGAGCAGCAATGGCCAAGAGTAACATGATGGATTTAAGCATAGTATATGGAATAAAAGGTCTTGTCAAAGCCAACCTTTGTCTTTAACGATGTCTTTTAACTACCATCTCTAGCTTTATAGGCAACTGCATTACCTTTCATATCGATTTTCTTAAAAACCCATTTGCATCCAATAGGGCTTTGTCCCATTAGGTGGATCAACCAAAGTTTTTACTTGGTTTACAGACATGGAATCTGTATTCGACTTATGGCTTATAGTTATTAGTCATATTCTGAACTTTTCAAAATCTCTTCATAAGTAGTAGGCTTATGATCCTATATGATCAATACGACCTTTTATTCACTTTCATATCCTACTTTACTTATAAAGTGCTTGTGTTTCATAAAGTTTTACTGTTACTTCATCTATATGAATAACATATTTGGGCTTTTTCAGTTGATTCACGTCTATTTGAGTATATTTAAACTTCATTAAGTTCAATCTTGCTCCTACTATCTTCTTATAGAAGAAACTCTTTCTTTTGAAAGATAACATACTTTGAACAAACACTTTTTGTTCAAATAGTGGTAAAACTAATGTATAAATGACTCTTATTGGTTATCCCACATACAGACATTGGGTTAGATTGAGTTTTTAACTAATCCAACATTATCTACTTCTCTTAATCAGGATAATCCTAAACTTTCATTTATGAGAGAATAAGTTTTATGTTATTTCATATCTTAATGGAACAACATCAACTAACTGATAATGTATTATGTTTATCGCGTAAGCATAATCTCATGTGCATGACCATAAAAGGAAATTTAAGGAATTTTAAAAGCTTATTACGTAAT
>CATIWF010219476.1:0-84475 GCA_949630135.1 Balakata baccata
GTTCCCGACTGGTTAAACAAAGGGGACAATGCATGGCAAATGATCGCGGCCACCCTCGTAGGGTTGCAAAGCGTGCCGGGGCTAGTAATTCTGTACGGCAGCATAGTAAAAAAGAAATGGGCGGTAAACTCAGCTTTCATGGCACTCTACGCCTTCGCGGCGGTGGTAATCTGCTGGGTTACATGGGCATATAAGATGTCGTTTGGAGAGAAACTGCTGCCGTTTTGGGGGAGAGCGGGGCCTGCCTTAGGCCAGAAGTTTCTATTAAAACAGTCTACACTGCCTGAAACCACACAATATCATAAAAACGGCGAATTAGAAACAGCGATGATTACACCATTCTATCCAGCAGCATCAATGGTGTGGTTTCAGTGTGTGTTCGCTGCGATCACACTGATTTTGCTAGGCGGATCGGTGCTGGGAAGGATGAATTTCAAAGCATGGATGGCATTTGTGCCGTTGTGGTTAACATTCTCGTATACAGTGGGAGCATTTAGCATGTGGGGAGGAGGATTCTTGTTTCATTGGGGTGTTATGGACTATTCTGGTGGCTATGTCATTCATCTTTCCTCTGGTATTGCTGGCCTTACTACTGCCTATTGGGTTAGTCACTCTCCCCTACTTCTTGATTAATTTCTCTTTTACATTGAGATTATCCTTTGACATGCTGCGTTACCAGACTGATTCAATCATTGAATTATTGAACACGACATAAAAGAATCAATATTTGTTTCGCACCGTATAAACCCATTAAAAGATAAAATGCTTCTTTCCAAGTTTTAAAGATATTCATATATATCGAGTCAAAATCTTTGATTAAGGGAGATGCGACCCCTTTATTGCATCTCACCTCAGTTTTGTTCTTCTTTTTGTTTGTTTCCTTTACAGTTGTGTATGTGATTTTGTGTTGCTGTTATTTCACAGTTTATGATCTGTAGTAGGTGAATCGGTCACAAAATGGAGGAGGTGATCAATTAACCTGGATTGGTGATTTGATTACGGAATTTACTTATTGGTCTGTGCTTTTAGAAAAATTTAATGCTATCACATGTATATGCCTTTGTGGTAGTACTGATTTTGAATTGAGGAGAGAGGGAAAAGTCAAGATAATGAAGTGGGGACTCAGAAAATATAACCCTAAAATTTCTTTTAGATAGACATCTCGAATTTAATTTCTCGATAATGAAGCAAATTTAAAATTTGAAAGGAAACATTTATTTTTTTAATAGATATGTTCGATTCAAATCTAAACCAGATAATATTTATACAGATAAATTTCAATTTTATTAACTAAGTATTATAATTAATTTTATTTTTATTAAAATTTATCTAGATATTTCATGTCATACTTCTGTTAGAGAGACTGAGAGGATGCTTAGGAGTGCTATTGAGCGTTTCAAAAGTAGGTTTTGAATTTTTTGATTTAATTGACTAAACGAGCTATAATAGATAAAAACAGAAGTAATATTTAATTACAAAATAAAAGTTGAGGTATTTTTGCATTACAAATAATTTTTAAGGTACTGAATTGTTACAATTTACATATACTTTTGTATTACAAATAATTTTTGAAGTACTGAGTTGTTATAATTTATATAATTGAGATACCTTTATGTTACGAATAATTTTTGGAATACTGAATAGGTACAATTTACATAATTGAGGTACTGTCGACGAAATTCACCTTAACAAGTAATAATACTAAATTCCATGTAAGCATACTATTGGCTCTTTGGAGATACACACATTGCCAAATAAGAACTTGATGATATGCATTGCTGCAATGAGTTATTAATTTATTGCTCTGTAGCTATATATATATATATATATATATAGAACTTGTCAACTTCTGGCCAATATTCAGATTGGTAGATAGAGATTAATTTGTAGAAAAAGAGAAATATAATTATATATGCAGGTGGGACCAAGATCAACAAGGGACAGAGAGAGATTTCCACCAAATAATGTGCTACTGATGCTAGCAGGAGCAGGATTGCTGTGGATGGGATGGGCAGGATTCAACGGTGGAGATCCATATAGTGCTAACGTAGATTCTTCCATGGCCGTCCTCAATACTAACATATGTGCAGCTACTAGTCTTCTTGTCTGGACGTGGCTCGATGTCATTTTCTTCAAAAAACCTTCTGTCATTGGTGCTGTTCAAGGCATGATTACTGGTCTCGTTTGCATTACTCCTGGTGCAGGTAATTTCTTCTTCTTTTTTCACCTTAACTAATTAATTTGTTACAAAATATATATATATAAAGCATTCTGGATTAATGAAAATATATAAAATATTACTGAGAGATCTCGAAATTCAAATTCTGAATATAAATTATGTGGGTAAAAAATATAGTTTCATGTAATTGTTCTCTTTTACTATTTTGTCCCATTGAGTGTTTTTTTTTATTCAAATTGCTTGTTATATTTCATTTTTTTATCCATTTTACCTCTTAAAATTTGAAAATACTATATATTCACTCACCATACGATGATATGACATATCGAAAAAGTATATTGACATATAAAATATGTGTATCGATCAAAAGAGAGATTATGATGAAAATTATATTTATAAGGGATAAAGTAGATTAAAAACGAATATAAGACACAAATTAAAATTAAAATTAATCAAGATGACAAAAAGAACAATTATAGAAGCCTAATCTTTTTTAAAATTTAAGAGAATATTTTACTCTTGTAAAGATTCAGTTTTGAGTTTGCATTAGTTGGAATGGTAGAATATTGAAGGACTAAAATAAAAAACAAAAATATAATATGGAAATATTTGCATAAATAGAAATGAATTTTGCGGATGAATTAGGTCTTGTTCAAGGATGGGCAGCTATAGTGATGGGGATTCTGTCGGGTAGTGTTCCATGGTTCACCATGATGATAGTCCACAAGCGATGGACGCTCCTCCAAAAAATAGACGACACGCTCGGTGTCTTCCACACTCATGCGGTTGCCGGCCTCTTAGGCGGAGTCTTGACCGGCCTTTTTGCAGAGCCGGAGCTTGCCACTCTCTTTCTTCCTGTCACCAACTCCAGAGGCGGCGTATACGGCGGATCTGGCGGAATTCAAATCCTAAAACAATTAGCTGGAGGTGCATTCATTATCGGGTGGAATGTGGTGGTTACCTCGATCATTTGTGTGGCGATAAAAGTTGTAATACCGCTTCGGATGCCGGAAGAGGAGCTGCTGATTGGAGACGATGCGGTGCACGGAGAAGAAGCGTACGCATTATGGGGTGATGGTGAAAAATATGATTCCACCAAACACGGCTTATACTCCGATGATATCTTCCATCATAAGACATCCACCGGTGCTACTCAAGTTGTCTGAGTGTCAATGTTTTGTTCTTCTGTTTGCTAATGACCTGTTTGGCTGTTTGAGTTCTTTTGTATAGAAGTTCATTTTTCTATATTGTGACTTTGGGTTCTTGTTGCTGCTTGCCAAACACATTTCCCTTTTTTTTACCAAGTTATTCATTACTCCAATATAATATAAATAAATTAAAGGCATAATTATTATATCCAATGAATTTCCTCTTTCGAATTTGTCTGTAATTAAAATCTTATAAATTTTGGCAGAAAAATCATTATTACCCACATTTTGTTATTAATAAAAAAATTTGCAGATTTAGAGAGAGAGAATTTAAAATTTATAAATTTTATAAAATTTATGAAATGTAAAATTTATAAATTCTGATAATTTTATCGTTTAGTTTGACTGTAAAATTTATAAATTGACGATATAATTTTGCTTATACTTATATTTGGTTCAATGATAAAAATTAATTAATTTTCAATTATATCTTTTATTAAATATCAATAATTTATTATTAAATATATATAATCAATTTTACCATATGCTTAAAAATTAAAAAAAATAACAATAATTATTTTAAGAGTTAGCAAATAATAAAAAATAAAAAAAATAAAATTAATAGTTCTCTCTCTTTATATATATGATAAGTTAAATTTTTAAACATAACTTATTTATTATTAAAACGACAAATTATTATATGTTATAATATCTAATTAGATTGATATAAACTAAAAATTATTTTTTTTATAAATAAGACATATAAACATTATATTATACAAAATAATAATAAAAATAATAAAGTAATTATTTGAAATTAAAAAATAATTTTTGTTTTTTTAGAATTAAGAGAGTTTTGAAATATTATTAACTCGTTACGAAAAAATGGTGAATTTTAGATTTTCTCATTTAAGAGGTGGGAAATCAAACCCTTTGAAAGCTTTTGATAGATGAAAGATTTTCCAAATTTTATAAATTTACACATTTTTTAAATAGGCAAACAAAAGATTTAATAGATTTATGCATTATTCAAAATCTCTCAATCTAAATATAACTTATATTTATTGTGCCCTGAAATTTTTTTTTCATTAGCATATTTAATAGATAGTAAGCTACACACAATAAGAATAGTTATATCTTTGTACACATTACAAAATTTTAAAGTTCCATAATTATTGATAAATGGTAATGAGGTTAATCGAAATCAAAATCTTTCACAATATTTATAAGTATGAATATCATTCAAACAACGTCTCTCTTAATCTTTAATTAAAGCAAAATAAAATTAAAAAAAAACAATAACATCTATTTTTTGAATTTGTATACTCAACAATTTATTTATTTTTTATATTTTAAAATAAAAATTATTTTAATCCTTATAATATTTTATATTGTCATTGGCTATATATATTTTCCATCTTATAGTATTAATGTTGGCTAAAGAAATTTTTAAGTAGATAGAATTTACTATGTTATCTATAGACCAATATAATTATACAATAATATGTATTTAAATGTTTTATTAAAATAAAAATAAAACAATTAAATGAATGTCATTATGTCACTGAGTTGTTCTAACATATATGATCTATCTAAAAATTTCTCTTAATATTAGAACTGCACTTGTACAAATATTGAACGACTAATGCAAATATCAAGAATTTATCTTTTGGTGTTGTGTTATTTTTCTTGTTTCCATATATAAAACTTTATTTTATCCCATAATTAATTTTTTTATTATATGTATTATTTTATCCTTCTAATCTTATATTCTTTAATTAAGAAACATGCTCTCCAAAAGGAATTTTATTTAAGAATAGGGTAAATTTTATCGACGGTATTTTAACTATGTAAATTATAACATTTCAGTATTTCAAAGATTATTTGTAATATAAAATTGCCTCAACTTTTATTTTATAACTAAAATAATCTTTTAAAAACTGAATTGTTACGATTTATATAGTTGGGATACCGTCGGTGAAATTCACCCTTTAAAATATATGAGTAGATAAATGCTTATAGACTTGTTATATATTTATTCTTGTTATAAAAATAATAAAAGTAACTAAAAAATGAAGAATAAAGTAAGAAAATAAAAGAAAAAGAGATTATAGAATTGGAAGAATCTCTTCACCTATCCTTTGTTCATACTCCAAATTTCTATTTATAGGCTTAGAAATGTATATTCAAATACCATGGGTTACAAATTATTTGTCTGAAAAAATTACAATAAAATGAGACAATTAGTCTAAAAGAAAGTTATGCAAATGAGAGTTATGGATATCCAAAATTCAAATATTTCATAACACTTTCCTTTGGATGTTCATTAATAAGAATATGCCTCATTAAAACTTTATTAGTAAAACCATGAGGGAAGAAAAATCTAGTGAAGGAAAAAGAGTACATTTTTTGTATAATATGCATATGAAGCTGCCTTGTTAAAAATATTGGTAGGAAAACCCAGTGAGACAAAATTTTAGTAAAAAAAAAAAGAGTACAACGCGTATTTTCTCTCATTCATAAAGACATTACTTCAAGTCTCTAAGTCAATGTATTCTAATGCCTCGCACCAACCTTCCAAATGTTGCAGTAGGTAAAGCTTTTGTGAATAAATCTGTCAAATTATCACTTGATCGAATTTGTTGAACATCAATTTATCCACTTTTATCAATATCATGCTTGAATAAGAACTTAGAAGAAATATATTTTGTCTGGTCTCCTTTAATATAACCTCCTTTTAACTGTGCTATACATGTTGCATTATCTTCATATAACACTTTAAGAGTTCTTTTGTTGATAGATAAACCGCTTATTTCTCGAATGTTTTGCATCATATGCATTTTCAACTTGTTTCATGAATTACAATTATTTCAGCATGATTTGAAAATGTGATAGTCAAAGTTTGTTTTGTTAATCGCCATTAAATAACAGTTTCACTACTTATAAAAATATAACCTGTTTGGGATCAAACTTTATATGGGTCAGATAAAAATTATGTATCAGTATAACCAATTAGTTTCGATGCAAATTTATTTGATAAAATAATCTCAAATCAATTGTTCATCTGAGATAACGAAAGACATGTTTAACTTTATTACAATCTCTTCGTATTGGAGAAAAGCTATATCTTGACAATAAACTTATCGAAAATGTTATATCAGGTCGTACAGTATTAGCAAGATATAATAATACACCAATTGTATTAAGATATGATACTTTAAAATCAAGAATTTTTTCTCCAGCCTCTCGAGGTCGAAAATCATCATTTTTTACATCAAGTGACCTTACAATCATTGATGTACTCCGTGAATGTGCTTTATTTATATAAAATCTTTTAAGGACCTTTTCTATATAAGTTGATTGATACACTAAGATCTCATAAGCTAAATGTTCAATTTATAAACTAAGACAAAATTTTGTTTTTTCAAAATCTTTCATTTCAAATTCATGCTTCAAATAATCAACTGCCCTTGCAAGCTCTTCAGAAGTTCTAATAATATTTAAATCATCAACATATACAGCAACAATAACAAATCCATTTTCTGATTTCTTTATGAAAACACATGGACATATATGATTATTTTTATATCATTTTTTCAACAAGTATTTACTTAGACGATTGTACCACATTCGTCCTGATTGTCTTAGACCATATAATGATATTTGTAACTTGATAGAATAAATATCTCGAGATTTTGTATTTTGCAATTCAAACATTTTAAATCATTTAAGGATTTTCACACATATATATATATATATATATCAAAATTACCATATAAATAAACCGTAACAACATCCATAAGATGCATATCAAGTCTTTTATATATTGCAAGACTTATAATATATCAAAAAATTGTTACATTTACCATAGGAGAATATGTTTATTCATAATTAATATCAGACCTTTGTGAAAGACCTTATGCTACAAGAATTGCTTTATATCTTACAACTTTGTTATTTTCATTTTATTTTCATACAAGTGCCCGTTTGTATCCAACGAGTATTACATCTTCAGGTATTTTAACTATTGGCACGAAATTTCACGTTTATTAAGTGAATTTAATTTAGCATGTATTGCGTCTTTTTATTTCGGCCAATCACTTCTATTTTGATATTCTTCAATTATTTTTGGCTCTAGATCTTCATTTTCCTCCATAATATTAATTGCTACATTATAAGCAAAGATGTCGCCGACGACTATTTTATCTCGGTTCCATATTTTTCCTTTAACGACATAACTTATTGAGATCTATTCATTATTATCGTTTGCGGGTACATGAATCTCTTCTGGAGATTTATTTGTTATGTCATTAGACTCTTCATGAGTTTTTGCCTCCTCAATTAGGTGATCTTGTTGACTAGTTCCTTTTATTTTTCTAGTAATTTTATCTTTGGAACCAATTGGTCTACCACGCTTCAGGCGTGCTTTAGACTAATTAGTTGTAGCAAGTTGTACTACGGCAACATCAATTTGAGCAGAAGCATTTGTAGCTGATATATGTAATTTAGTCACTCTTTTAAGGTCAGTAAATGCATCAGGCAATTGATTTGCCAAATTTTATAAATGTATCATTCTTTATACTTTTTGCTTACATTGATTAGTATGAGGACCTAGATGTGTTAAAGATGATGCATTCCACATAATTTCATGATCCAGCTGCTTTGTTTCTCCCTAATATTGGGAAAATTATCTCATTAAAATGACAATCTTTATACCGTGCTATAAATAAATTACTAGTCAATGGTTCAAGATACTTAATGATAGAAGAAGATTCATATCCAACATATATTCCCAACCTTCTTTGAGGTTCCATTTTAGTGCATTGTGATGGAGCAATATGAATATAAACCGTTCTTAAATGGAAAATATTTGGCTCTTAACCATAAGCCAATTGTAATGGAGAGAACTTATGATATGATATTGGTCTAATGCACATCAGTGTTGTTGCATGCAAAATAACATGTCCCCAAATTGAGATGAAGAGTTTTGTTCTGATGAGTAATGGTTTTACTATTAATTGGAGACATTTAATAAATGATTTTGCAGAACTATTTTGTGTATGAACATATGCAACTAACTTTTCAACAGTTATTCCAATTGACATACAATAATCAATAAAAATTTGGGATATAAATTTACCTACATTATCAAGCCGCATAGACTTGATTGAATAATTCGAAAATTGTGCACGTAATTTAATTATTTGTGCATGTAATCTCGCAAACGCTATGTTGCGAGTTGATAATAAGCACACATGTGACCATTGTATAGATGCTTCTATCATTATCATAAAATATTTAAATAGTCAACATGATGAATTAATACGCCCACATATATCACCTTGAATTTTTTCCAGAAATGCAGGAGATTCTAATATGACTTTTGTTAATGAATGATGAATAATTAAATTGCCTTGAGAACAAGTAGCGCATGAAAATTCATTAAATTGAAGAATCTTCTGGTTCTTTAAATGATGCTAATTTGAATTTTCAATTATTTTATGCATCATAGTTGACCCGAGATGACTCAACCGATTATGCTAAATAGTAAAAATATTTCTATCAAATTGTATGTGCTTTGATTGCACTAGATAATGCAAATGACCTTTCCAAAATTCTTTTTCATTTGAGACTATTGACGTAATATAAAGATATTCCACACCATTGTAATTACAAGTCTCAATATAGTACTCATTATGATATATGTCTTTAAAACTTAGTAGATTCCTCTTTGATTTAGTTGGTAATAAAATATTATCAATCTTGAATTTTGTTCCATTACTTAAGAGGATATGGACCCTTTCAAAGCCTTCTATCAAGTTTGCAGAACCTGATATTGTACTAATATTTACTTTCATTATAGTTAAATTAGAAAAATATTTTCTATTTTTCAATATAGTATGTGTCGTTATACTATCTGCTAAACATATCTCTTTCTCATTGTTCTTGAAATTTCTCGATGATTGAGGAAAATCCATATTTCTTTAGAAAAAAAATAAATTGCAATAAGTATAAAAAACATATATACTATTGATCACACAAATTAAAAAAAAAAAATTTAAATAAATATAATCAAATAAATTAAAATATTGCATTTAACTATAAATGAAAAAAAAAAATTCTTTGTCATAAACTTTCTTCCATAATATGGATGCTTCATTTTCTTTTTTTAGACATTTTCATGAATCAATCTTCTCATTATTTTATTTAAAAAAATGCGCAACTAAGTGCATTTTGCTCAATTAATCAAAAGCAAGTCATCATCTTGGTATGTACAATTTTTTTTTAATAAATACTTTATTTTCTCCTTCAGGAAGTCTTGATATAAATCAACTAAATTTTGATGTACTTCTAATACATATTCAATTAACAAAATATTTAAATTATTTCAAATGTTTTGGTGTCCAATTAAAAAAATTTTTCAAATTGTTTCAAGAAATAAGAGGGTTTTTCACTGTCAGATAGTTATATTTTAATCCCTATAAAGATGATAAGGAAAATATAGGTCTTAGCCTTAACTTAATTAAATTTTTGAATTATTTCTTTATTAGTATTATCAAGACCGTTCGCATCTAGGTAAACTTTAGCATCCAATTTTTATGATAAATATGATTTATTTTTACTAATATCATAAATCATAAACTCTTGCAAGTTTTGTAATTAACATTATGACAAAACAAAAAATCAAATATTAATTAAATAAACAAATACATACATATATATTAAATAATAATTATAACATAATATGTATATATTGTAACATATGAATATCAATTAATAAAAATTACTTAATAATTCTCATTTAATATTTTAATTTCAATTAATTATAAATACCAAAGTTCATCTCATTACAATTTATTAGGTCCAATTAAATATATTTAAGACACATTTACAAAATACATTAATCAAATTGTTAATACTATAATTAAATTTTTATTATAAAGAGAGAAATATGAAATTATTAATGTTAGATTATTTTCCAATAAAATTGTCTCTCTACATCAATAAAAATCACCTTATTGACAATCACTAAAACCATTCAATATGAAAAGTTAAAGAATGAAGGTAAATACTACATAATAATAATTCCAACACAATAAACAATAATATAATAGGACTATTGAAAAATTTTCAAATATTAAAATATTCTCAAATTTTCATTATATTATTCACTAATAAAAATGACATAAAATATATAACCTAAAAATGATGCAATATATATAAATATTAATAACATAAGATATGACATAAAACATAACATAAAATATATAAAATGTATAAATATAAAAGAAAAGATAAATTTATCATGATCATATATATATATAATATAATAGAGGATGGAAATAGATATAATCATAGACATAAATACACAAATAAAAAATAGAGAAGTTTATGACATATAAAACTTTATCATAATCATATACATCAAATATAATAGAATTTGAAGATAAACAAAAAATCATTTTTACATACAATAATTTATCAAATTCATTCACCATTATCAATTGTAGTAGATAAAAATCATGAACAAAACCTGCCTTATTACCTTGTGGAGAGAAATCATGTTGATAACGTATTATAAAAATAAATAAAAGTAACTAAAATAAATAAATAAATAACAAAGTAATAAGACAAAGGAAGAAGAGAATATAGAATTGAAAGAATATTTTCACATATCCTTTGTTCATACTCCAAGCTTCTATTTATAGGCTTAGAAATGAACATTCAAATGCTATGAGTTACAAATTTATTTGTGTGAATAAATTACAATAAAAAGAGATAATTAATCTAAAAGCAAGTTATACAAATTAGAGTTATGGACATCCAAAATTCAAATATTTCATAACGATTCTCTATTTTTATTTTGAATGACATAATTTTCGATATATCTATATGTGAAAAAGTTGAAATATTTCATAGAATTATGTAAATTGATTCTAAAGATATGTAATTAAGAAAAAAATAAAATTTAATAATTAAAACCTGAAATTTATTATTTATTGAATAAGAAATTAGTGATTAATAATTAATAAAATAATTTAAATTTCAAATTTTGTAAAATTAAATTTAATAAAAAGGAATGTTTACTGTGATACTAAAGGGCAGTTTGACATTGTATTAGAAAAATTATTTTTCAGAAAAAAAAATTTTATTTTCAATTGTTTGAATTTTGAAAATTGTTTTTAAAGAAAAACAAATAAATAAATATTTTTAAAAAAAGAGATTTGAGAAAAATAGTTTATAAAAAAAATTAAAAAACAGTCAATTAAATAAAAAATTTTAGTTTTTTAGACACTCAACAATAATGTCAAACACCCCCTAAATGAATAACTTAATTAATATTTTTATTTATAAAAATTGAAAAAATTTCCAATTCTCACATATTATTAATGATATACAGCCCAACTTATTTAGTATTATCTTGTTATATTTATATTTGAATAAGACAAGCAACTAAACTGTTAATTTCAATAAAGGTTTGACAGAAATTGGTAGAAATTTTATGGGATAATAGTATTTTTATCCACTTATATGATAAATGTAAAAAAATAACATTTTAATTTCAATTAATTATAAATATTAAAGTTCATCTCATTACAATTTATTAGGTCCAATTAAATATCTCATTACAATTTATTAGGTCCAATTAAATATATTTAAGGCACATTTACAAGTGCATTAATTAAATTATTAGTACTATAATTAAATTTTTATTATAAAAAAATATAAAATTATTATCAAATATTAAATTATTTTCCAATAAAATTGTCCTCCAACAATTAAAAAAAAAATTTGTTATTGTGAACTGTTAACTAAATTGTTTTGAAAAAAAAAAAAGAAAAAAAATCAATTTAGTTATTCTGAATGCCTGTGTTGGGTCTTTGCGGGAACCAACGCAAGGACACGAACTGTGAGTCTTTATCTCTGAGTGACATCCTACGACAATGCTAACTTCGAAAAAGATTTCCGAATTATTATTTTATCTTTACGAATCAAAAGTCAAAAGTAAAGCAATTATTTTCTGAAAATAATATCTAAAGAGGTTAGACGTTTCTGTTTGTGGGATTGATTGGTTGGAGTGAGTGAATTCTAAGCAAAGCACAGAGGCTTTTACCAGAAAAATCTCTCTTTTATAATTGCAGAACCAAACATGGCGATTTTCATAGCTGAAGCTTGATGGAAATTGGATGATTATGATGATGCTTTTTTCATGATGCTTTTTTCAAGTGGAATTGGAGATGGATCGCCGTAGTTGGTTGTGGAGAAGGAAGTCTTCAGAGAAGACTCCCGCTGAAACTGACAGTTCAGGATCCTTCTCTTCTCATTCTGAAAGGTTCTCCGACGATCAGGTTTTTTTTTTTTATCAGAGTGCCGGACACTTTAATTCAAAATTTGAAGTTAATTGATTAAGGGACGTAAGGGTTTCTCTGTTTTGCTGATTGGAATAGTGATATACTGAATCTTCAATTCTTTTGATAATTCATTTTCAAAGATGATGATGATGTATTAGCTGTAGAATTGGGTACAGTTCATCTTTTCCTTTTACCTTGATTATGATGGGGCATTTTATGATGGAAGCTTTTGGGTATGTCTGTTGCTATTTGTGCTTATTTAATTCTGAAATGAAATTCAAGGATTGACTAATGCAGTTATCCAAAGTGTGGCAGTGTACAGAAATGCTTCATTTATTGAGATCACTTATACAAATTTGCAAAAGAATAACATCTAAGAATTAGGGCTATATTATTGATCCTGGAGAGAGGAATTGAAAGAGGTTGTGGTAAAACATCCTCCGAAGGTAAAAGCTAGGTAGCTTTAATTTTTATATATAACCTGGAAATTGAACTAGATAAAGGTGTCCCTGGAATTGATAGAATAAACATTATTTTGTTTTTAAAATTTCTGGATTGGAAATATATTTGTATAAGCTGCAAATATATATATGCATAAATATTTCTACCTTAGGCAGTGCTTGTGCTGTCAACTGATGTGGATAGAGAGATTTTTATTCTTGTTTTTTTTTTCCTTCTTTTTTCTTGAAGACGTATGCTGGAATTAATAATCCTCAGACGCCAGAAGTCACTTCTAAAGTACTCACAGATGAAGAAACAAATGATAATGTGAAGACTTTAACAGATAAACTGTCTGCTGCTCTTCTGAACATTAGTGCTAAGGAAAACTTGGTCAAGCAGCATGCCAAAGTTGCAGAAGAAGCAGTCTCAGGTATCCAATCTCTTGCCTTTTGTGTTTTAATTCAGTTGGAAATGGGAATGAACAGGAAAATTTTCCTTTAATTTAAAATATCTCGAAGTAAATTATATATGCGGGTAATATAATTGGAAAGGAAAAAAATTGGCAACTTATAATTCTCTCCTTTTGGGGTATGTGGATGGATTATTCATTGTGTTTTGTTATGATGACCACCACTAGACAGCATAATCTAATGATGTCTCTCTTTACATGTATATATTCATGTAAAGCCTTGCTGAATAGGGCTATTCCTGGCTGATAGTGGTGTTTTCAAAACTTACATATGCAACGAGTTTCATTTTAGCTAACCAAAGCAGTATCCCCTCAGTAGGAGACAATCTCCCAGAATGTCATGATTTGTGACCTTTTATTGGGAAATGCTATTAATTTATTCAAGATATATTAACAGAAAATAGCAGATCAACCTTTATATCGCATGCATATACACTTAAATTAGAACCGAACGTGGAAAATGCTTCATGTAGCCCAACTTCATTTAGGTGTTATTGAGGCCAAGTCGTATAGAGTTGATTGTACATTTCCATGAGTTTGTGTGTGTGTGGATATATATTTTGTTCCCTTTAAGTGGTTGCATAAGGGATCTCAATCAGAGCATTGGAAGGGTCTATAAATGTGCTTTTTGGTCTTATATCATCCCATTCCTTCTCCAAATTAGAATGTTATGAATAATTTTCTCGAACTTCTTGTTTTTTGTTTTTCCATGTCAAACACTAGGGTGGGAGAAAGCTGAAAAAGAACTTTGGACCTTAAAGCAACAGCTTGATGTTGCTACAAAGAAAAACATTGGACTTGAAGAAAGAGTTGTTCATCTGGATGCAGCACTTAAGGAATGTGTGAGGCAACTACGACAGGCTAGAGAAGAGCAAGAGCAAAAGATTAATGAAGCTATTACTAGGAAAACTCAAGAATGGGAATCTATGAAGTCTGAGCTTGACACCAAGATTGTTGAGCTCCATACCGAACTTCAAAGTGCTAGAAGTGAAGCTGCAGCATCAGTTGATTCTTATCTTCATAAAAAACTTGAGGCTGCAGAGAATGAGAACTCTTCACTTAAACGTGAGCTTCTTTCTCAAGCTGAGGAGATAGAAATTAGGATTATGGAGCGAGACCTGAGCACCCAAACAGCTGAAACAGCCAGCAAACAACATTTGGAAAGCATAAAGAAGGTTGCTAAGCTTGAAGCTGAGTGTCGTAGGCTAAAGACCATTGCTCATAAAGTATTCCCTGCCACCGGTCCTAAATCCTTGACAGCCTCTTCATTTTGCGTTGAGTCATTCACTGACAGCCAGTCTGATAGTGGGGAGAGGCTGTTGCTTGCTGAAAATGATGGACATAAAATTAGTGAGTTGGAGATAAATGAATACGAAACAAGTTGTTCTGATTTGAGGGCATCTGCTCTTATAACTGAACTTGATCAATTCAAGGATCAGAAGGCTATTAAAAGAAATCTGATGGTCCCTTCTTTAGAAATTGATCTCATGGATGATTTTCTTGAAATGGAAAGACTTGCAGCTTTGCATGATACAGAAACTGGAACCTCTTATGTCGAGGCAGGACCCATACCAGAACAACCTAAAGGTGTTGAAAATCCATGGAAAGCTGAACTGGAAGCAATGATTCACAGGACTGCTGAATTGGAGGAGAAGCTAGAGAGATTAGAAGAAGAAAAAGATGAAACACAAAAGGCCCTGAGTGAGTGCCAGAGGCAACTGCAAATGTCTCAGACACGGCTAAAGGAAGCAGATACAAAATTGATAGAGCTGCAAGCACAATTAGCTCTTGCAAATGAAGCAAAACAAGTAATAGAGGAAGAGATCCAGAGCACCAAAGCAAAGAGAGAACTAGCAGAGTCGCAACTCCTAATTGCTAAAGCTGAAAACAAAACTTTGCTTTCTGAGGTCAGTTCGTTAAATGCAGAGGTTCCGAAGGAGCGTGCTTTATCAGCAGAAAATTTAGTCAAGAGTCAGAAATTGGAGGAAGAGCTTTCAAAAATGAAATGTCAAGCTGAACTCCAGCATGAAGCTGAGCGCAGGCATATTGCAAGTTCCAATGAAGAGCTGAAGATAAAGCAAGTAAGTAATCTAAGTATCACTAGAAGTTTAATTCCCTATGCTCCAAAACAAATTATATGATTCACCTTTTATATGGACACTAACATGTTATACTGCCACATTGTGGTTTATTCCTTTCTCTTCAGGAAATGGAATGCTTTTGTTAATATAAAATAGACTTCTTACAGCCATTCAAGTAATTATTGACTAATAGAATAAGTTTCAGTTAGAATAACTTTTCCGCATGGGTCAGGTTGCATTCATTTCTTTGTGAGAGGTTAAAGAAGGAAGTTAACTTTTCCCCCTTGATAAACCCTTTACAGGCCCTTAATGATCTTGAGCTTATTTTACCAAAAATTTTCCTACTTTATAGATAAGGGATTAACTCCACTAATTAACTTTCTAAGGCGATTCTTTTTTTCAAAATATCTATGTTGATGACCTGTTTTCTTTGACAAGAAATTATGGTTTCACATCCACGACTAAAGCTCCTTAGATTTCTACTCATCGGTTGTCAGCCTTTAGTACAATTACTAAGTGTTTCATTAAAGAAAATTATAATGGGACTTATTTTTTGACTTGTGCATCAATTACTACCATTGTTATATCTTGTTACTGAATTCTTGGTTTTTGCTAGGAGAAAGAGCTCGCAGTTGCAGCAAGAAAATTCGCCGAATGCCAGAGAACAATCTCATCTATTGGTCGTCAATTGAAATCGCTTGCAATAATGGAAGACTTCCTTCTTGATTCTGACAAATCCTTAGATCTCACTGATAACCGGCTGCATTGTCATACAAATGATGAGGGATGGAGATTACAGGTAGATTGTGGATCTCCTAAAGTAGCTAACAATTATTTAAGTAAATCAAAGAATGGCAGTGACAAGGATTTGCCATTAGCACTAAACTCAACCGTTGTGCATGAAAAGAGCCTAAATGGGTTTGGGAAGATTTTCCCTGGAAATCTAGGTGGGATTCAAAATGAAATCAATGAAGATCATTAAAGAGAAATTAATGGGAACAATTAGCATGAAGTTCCCCTTTGTGCTGCGAATTCATCCCTTGGTAGAAAAAGTGGCAAATATATATTTATATATAGAAGAAAGAAAAAGAAAACTATGAATATTCTTTTGAAACTTAAAGTTGTACCTATAATCATAGCTTTTCTTGTGCAAAACAGATTATCAAAAGATAAATATAGTTTATACATGATGTTTAAACATGGTTTATGTGTTGTTTATTTAAATAGTTTCCGCAAGACTTCTTTTGAATCTTTTCTTCCGTTTTGCTTTATTTTAGTTTACTAGTTTTTTCTTTGTTGTTTTTTGTTACTCATTGCATGTAATTAAAATTTCTCTTTATTTAATGACATGTGAGTAATTTATGCTTTACTAAAACAAAGAACAATGGCGGTGATAATATGAAATTTGATTTGCTTTTGTAATGGTTATGTTAGCATATATATATATATATATGGGTGATGTTCTAATGGTTACTATATCCATGGGTACTATTTTTTTTCAACCGTTAGATAAAAATTCTAATGGTTTTAATTGGTTCTATATAATTATGAACATTTAATGTTATTTAACACTAAGCTTTGGAGACGGAGGCACACTAGTACCAAGGGCCCCCTGAAATTTTCAAAATTTTTTAAGAGTGATTTAGTGAATTTGTCATTCTTTAAACAAACTAATCTATCATTTTTGTTACTTTTTCACTGTATTTTTGTTATACCTTCAATATTCTTTCTATATTTATTATTTCTTCTCCAAACTCCATAGAAGAAACTAATATTTAAGAGTTTTAAGATAAATTTTTTATATTTATACTTTATAATATTTTATTGGATTTGTTTTAATATATTTAACTATCAATTGTTATGTCAATAATTAGAAATGAAATTAAGAAAGGGTAAAAATTACTTATTTCATTTTTTTATTTTTACAACTATTTGATTATTTATAATGTGAATAATCATAATTATTCATCTTTCAAAAAAAAAAAAGTCAAAATTGTTGATATTTTAATTGTAGTTTAGATGTAATTGTTGTCTTAGTTAAACTATTATAATTATTCATAAGTTTCAATTTGTTTCATTTTTATATAATTAGAGAGTAGAATTGATATTATTACTTTACACTTTTCTAATTGGATTTTCCGAGTAAAATTTTTGGCTCCGTCACTGCTAAGCTTATGATAGTCACTTATGGAACTGTAAACATAGAAAAATTATATATATATATATATATATATATATATATTATTTCACCGTTATTTATTGAAGAGAACTCACGAGCAGATAAGCAAACTAATAAGTTCCAAGCAGACAAGCATAGAAAACCTATTGTATTCAAGGAGAGAGACTTGTGTGATTTACTTCAGAAAATAAAGTAGAAAATATTCTAAATAGTTTCCTATTGCTGATTTAGGGGTCATAATTCCGCCGTGATTATTAAGAATCATTACAGCTGAAAAATATCAATCTTTTTTTTTTCTCCTTATGATTTTCTTCATATACGTTGCAAAATTTGGAGAAATATTATAAAAATTAAAATTTTTTTTTATTAAGAGTCATAATAGTTCGTGAGCCATATAATGGAGGTAATTATCCCTTTATATATCAGTTAGAATAAAGTTTATAAAAGTATGTTATAGACTGAAGGGTTGAGAATATTCTGAGAATCCCTATTAGCTACAGACTTCCAAAAGATGCTTTGTTTTGGTCTTCTGAGAAGAATGGAATTTATTCAGTTCGTTCAGGTTATGATTGTGCTGTCTCTCTACTGTCTAAGGTCTCGGCTCAACCAAGTTCTTCCATCAGTTTAAGTGGGGTCTGTTATGGAAAGCAGCTATTCCCCCCAAAATTAGGCACTTCTGCTGGAGACTAGTCACGTGCTTGTGATGTCCAATGTCCTCGCTGCCATCAGGCCTGAATCCCAGTTTCTTGTTTAATTTCATCCATAATTACTAAATTTCACTCTTATTACACTAAAATTACAAAACTTTTTTCCGTAAAAGAAAAGTCATTCAATTATATTTTTATTTTACTAAAATCATTCCGAAAATTGACATTGACTAATTTTAATGAAATAAAAATATAATTCAGTGATTTTTTTTGACAAAAAAATTTATAATTTTATTGCAATAAAAACAAGTGACGATATATAAAATAACTGAGTGAATTTTATCGACGGTACCCAATTATATGAATGGTAACAATTTCATTTTTTTAAAATAATTTTAGTTATAAAATAAAAATTAGAGATACGTTTACATTAGAAATAATCTTTGAATAATATTTGAGTAAATAAATTTTTACAATTTACGTAGTCACCTGAAATAACCCCAAGTATGGTTTTATTTTGTTAAAAAGTCTTCATTATCGCTGGTGAATTGAAATGACAACCGATGAATTAAGGAATCATATATATCAAATAAGCAAAAATTTTTTGATAGACTAGATATTTTATTAAATATATATCATTGTATATTTAGATTAATATATAAATGATATGATAAACTAGATTTACATAAGAATTTTTATGCGATATAACTAGATGTTCATACTCATTCTGCTCCCTCTGATAATTATAATTCTTTTATATATCTTTAGTAGATATTGAATAGTAAATTCATAACTTTATTATTTTTATTAAGATTATTTTGTTATAAGTGTATAAATTGAGTTAACTTGAATCGATAAATTCTATTGAATTATAATGAGCTACTAAATGTTTTGATTTAGAAATTTTATAACTTTTTCTTACTTTACTCAAACTAATATAATTCAAAATGAATTATAAATTTTGAAAATAATCCATTCCAAACTTGTGCAATTTGGAAAAAATTTTGGGCAGATTCAAACTATCATATTATTTATAGTCTAATCCAATTATATAGTAACATATATTTAATATATACATATCATTTTGCAGTTGAATTAATATATAAATGATATAATAGATTGAATTTATCTAAAATTTTTTAGTGCAACTTGATATCTTTATTCTGATTTTGATTGAGTTCGTTTTTAAGGTAATAACGCGGAATAAAATCATATATAAATATTTAGTCTAAAATAAAAATGTTTTCGGAATGAGAAGAAGTTGTTGTTGCTGATAATTGTTTGATTAATATAATTAACGAGTAATTCAATGGTGCACACGATATAATTTATACCGGATGCCTTAAAACCATTGGATTATAAACTTTTAATTTCATCCGTTGAAAATGAATGGTTTAGATTAAAAGTTAATGATCTAATGGTTCTAAATCATCAAGTGTAATTTATACCCGGTGCACCACAGAAGCCTTAAGAGTAATTCTATGGTGCACCCGGTGTAATTTACCATAAAATTAATATGAAAAAATTAAATTTGGCAAGAAATGGCTCTATGCAAACAAAAAATAAAATACAAAGAACTCTACTGCACTTACAGCCCATTTGGTACAATGTTTTGATTAGCTAAGCCATTTGATTAATGGCTAATTCTTTCTTTGGTTCAAAAAATAAAGTTTGGCTTGGTAATTCCACGGGTTTAGTTATTTCATATAATAAGAATTAACTAAAATCCACTTTCTTCGTATCTTTATTAATTCTTATCTAACGAGATTACTAATTCCACATTGTAAAACCTAAACTAACCATAATCAATTTAGTTAACTTATAAAAATTTGAGTATTTTTGTTATAAGAGCAATATTTTGTAATTGTTAATAACTAAAAAAAATAAATAAATAAAGCGAGATTCCAAATTATTCACCAAATGTATTCCTAAGTTAAACAAAAATTAATAACCAATTTATATCTTCGGCAATTGTTAATAACAAATATTAAATGAAAATTAATAACCAATTTATACTTAAAAATATAAAATAAAAACCAAAATATACAAATTTAGAAAGCAATTTAATCAAAATGTAATGCAAGATTTCAAATTATTCACTAGTTTTATTATCCAAAAGTTGCTAAACAAAATATAACTTATCTTGGAAATTGAATCGAGAATCCTAGAGAGCCAAATAATATTTAGAACACACATAGTAATTTTGAAACAATAGTTTTTAAATATAAAATAAAAAATATTTAAGTAATTTAATTATTCCATTAATTTATCATATTACTTAAACTTTTATACTAAATATGGGATTAAAAATTTAGATTTGTTAATACTATGATTAAAATATTTATACCAAACAAAGCTAACTTAACTAATCCTAATATTAATATTAATCATATAGCTTAATCAATACTTGAACTAACGATTATTAGAGATATAAATGAGGCATATTATTCATTCATGAGCTACTTGAACTTGATTCATAATATATTCAAATTTAATTTGGATTTAATCGAACTCGAGTAGTTTGTTAAATAAGTGTTAGTATCCCATAATAAAAAAAAAAATTCTTTACTTGTGCCAAATAGAGAAAGCAAAATATACCTTATGCCATTAAAAAAATAAAAACTCAAAAATGGTTTTTTCTTATTTAAAAAATTGGTATTAAAAAGAAAAAGGGACAGCAGCAATGAGCAAAGGCAGAGTGGCGTTGAATGAAGAGGAATGGCAAGTAGGAAATTATGTTTTCTTTGACAGAACGACCTTCTCTTCCCTCTACAGATACTAAACAAACTTGTACAGTAGTCGTCGGCTAGGGTTCATCCCCAATCATATTCTCTTCCTAAATCAACAGGGGCGAGTTTCCGTATCCAATAAGTCGAAATAGTTCCATGTAGTAATTGTTTTCGATTCACATCTGTAAATCAAAATCTAATGTTTAGATGTACTCGAGCAATTTGAAAGGGTTTGTACTGGCTATGGTCTCTAGTGCCTTTATTGGCTCCAGCTTCATCATCAAAAAGAAGGGTCTCAGGAAGGCCGGCGCTAACGGTGCTCGTGCAAGTAATTTCACTTTCTTCTTGTTTGTTTTTTTTTTTTGGGCACTAATAAGTTATTTTGATTTTGTTTTCTGCAACTTCATAGGCGTTGGAGGATATGGTTACTTGTTGGAGCCACTCTGGTGGCTGGGGATGGTTACCAGTAAGTTAGGCGAACTCCTCCACTTTTCTTTTCTTTTATTAATTTTAAGAATTGCAATCACATTGCATTCGTTTAAACCAATCGAATTGAACTATATTCTCTACATTCCGTTCAATAGCAGTTTACGTCTGCTAGAATTGACTTTTTCTTTTTTGGGAAAAAACTGGCAGTGATCGTAGGAGAGATTTCCAATTTTGTAGCTTACATTTATGCTCCTGCTGTTCTTGTGACGCCACTTGGTGCTTTGAGTATCATTGTCAGGTAACATTTCTTTGTATCTAATATTTTCTAGTAGTTCAAACCATAGCCATTCTGCTTTTCTTTTTTTTTTTTTTTTTTTTGGGACACCGAGTGTCCTATTGATCCCTCTATGAGCATCTTGAGTACCAATTTATCTAATGCCGACTTCAGCTTAGTTGGTTTATATTTATGTTAACCGATTGTGCAACTGATTGTTAGGAGGACTATGTTTATAGGCGGGTTCTCTTCAACAAGTAATGCTTGAACCATTGCCATGGTCACCTTGTGCTACTGCACCTATCGTTGTCAAGAGCAGCCTAAAACCTCTTCTTGGTTAAGAAATTTAACTCTGCAGAGGCACTATTTGGGCAACCACCTAAGTCTAATTTGCCATGTTCACTCACTTGATGATATATGTTTAATTAGTTTCTTGTGCCTTATTAGACTTCACTTCTAATTCATAGGCTTGAGGTGTGAATTTGGCAAAGCATGAGTTAACAATTATATTGTATATAGGGGGTGTTTGGGATTGTTGTTGAGAGTTTTAAAAGCAAATTTTGAATTTTTTTATTTTAATTGACTGATTTTTTTAATTTTTTATAAATTGCTTTTTCCAAACCTACTTCTGGAAAAAATAACTATTTACCTGCTTTTACAAAATACAGTTTTCAAAACTAAAAAAAAATTAAAAACATAAATTTTTTTCCGAAAAACGCTTCTTTGAAACTCAATGCCAAATGGGCCCATATAACATTATCTCATTTTTTTTTTCCATTAGGACAAATGCATCCAACATTCTTAATCATAATAGAAATTTGAAGACAACACAGGCCAAAAAGAAGAAGAATAGATTAGCTATATAATTGTGATGAAGAAGGAAAAGAGAGAGAGAAGATAAGCTACAACTGTAATTTTTCTTTTGGTTCTAGGTTATATATTTATTTTCTTTTGTTGACAATGAAGCATTACTAATTTCTGAATGAACGTATCTGTCAAATCGAGATTACTAAACCTTGATTACACGAGTCACATATGACATGAACATGATGATACTTGACTCAGCTTGACTTGCTTACTAAACAAGCCAAATTTTAGCTTGGATTTAGGACTTGTGTATTGAATAAACGGATATATGAACATAGCTGTCAAATCGAGATTACTAAACCTTGATTAAATGAGTCACATATGACATGAACATGATGATATTTGACTCAGCTTGACTTGCTTACTAAACAAGCTAAATTTTAGCTTGGATTTAGGACTCGTGTATTGAATTAGCCAAGCTCAGTTTATTAACAGCCCTGCACATATCTTATTCGTTGTTCTCCTTTTTAGTATATACATCCAAAGGCATTGCTTCCTTATCAGAGTTTTTGCTTCATTTCTTTTGAATAATTCAGTGTTTTGTAATATATGTTGTAGGACTTGCCAGTAATGAGAGAAGAGGTGAATGATTTAGTAAGTTTTTCTTGAATGACAGCAAGTGTTGATGGCAGGTTTTGCATTTTCATGGATAAGTCATATTATTTGTTGCAATGAGCATTTTGTTGCTTCAGATTTTGACTTTATTTTTTTGTTGTTGTTATTGTGGGGTGATGTCTTTTAACTGAATGTAGTGGAAAGCGATAAGCGCACTCAAGATGATATACCTTCCTATCGCCTTGAAGCGCAAATGGCAAAGAAAGCGCTCGCCTGAATGAAGCAAAGTGCTAAAGCTGTAATGTAATTTATTAGTAATATAATATAATATACTAAAAGATATAAGTCATAAATATTAGGAAACACAATCAAGTAACAATTAAAAATTGAAAAGTCACTTCACATGATAAAAAAAAGTCTATAACATTCAAAAGATAAAAAAGAATTTATGTAATTATGTAGGAATCTAGTATTTAAAGGTAATTATAATAAATTAATAGTCTACAGTAACATATTTATCTATTAAAACAAAAATCTTATCGCCTTTTGAAAGAAGTGCATTTTAATTGTATATGAAGCGATGGACCCATTTTGTGCTTTGTCGGAGCGCTTTTGACTATATTGTTACTGGAATTATATTTGCATTTCTCTAGTGTTTCACTTCATTGACAATATTGCCAATAGCTTCCAAGTCAATATAGTTAGGTAGAACAAGCATTTAATTTCATATTAGCATAATGTATGCAGCACATGCACAGAAAGTTATGGCTTTAAGTGAATTGGTACTCAAGTGCTAACAGAGGGGTTTACAAGAGTCACAAACTGCCATTCTTGATGCTGATGTGCTATATCATGGGGTCTGTTTTTGGAGTTTTCTGTTGATTTATTTTTTCTACTTTAATATATTTGTTTTATAGTAGCAATCAATGAAAATTAATTGGTGTAATATTTTGTATGAACTATGCACACAAAAATGGATAGTGCTGTACTAGCCCATTTCTTGTTGAAGGAGAAACTGCAAAAAATGGGAATGTTGGGTTGTCTTCTATGCGTAGTGGGCTCCACAATGATTGTCCTACATGCGCCTGCAGAGAAGTCCATTAACTCTGTTGAAGAAATCTGGGAATTAGCTATCCAACCAGGTATGAGTCCTGAAGAAAAATAAGCTAAGGAGATTCACAGTATTGTATCTTCTCTTGTTTCTTGCTTTCCTCCTAATCAGTTTAGTGCTTTTTCTTGTCCAGCATTTCTTTTATATACAGCCTCTGTTGTAGCTGTGGCATTGGTTTTGATTTTGTATTGTGCTCCCCGCTATGGCCAGACCAACATCATCATCTATGTAGGAATATGCTCTATCATTGGATCTTTGACGGTTAGTATTTATAACTATGTTGTTATTTACATGCTAAGATAATTGAATTTGTTTCTTTATTTTGTTTAAAGATGCTACAAAAGGTTTCGCAGTTTAGTTGTGATGGAAAATATACATTTCTTTTTTCAATAACAAAGATCAAATTTCCTGTTTGGCAGGTCATGAGCATAAAAGCAATTGGGATTGCAATAGAACTAACATTGGAGGGCATAAACCAGGCCAAATATTTTCAGACATGGATTTTTGCAATGGTTGCTATTACCTGTATCATCACTCAATTAAATTATCTAAACATGGTCAGTATCTTAAAAAGCATCTCTGTTCTCGCTAATATTCCTTTTACTTCTTGCTAATATCTTACTTGAGTTATTAGGATATTTGAAGAATCATTATTCATGCTTCTCTTGTGAAATGTGTTCTGATTCTGGAATTACTTAATTTAGTTTGATGTAGAACACAAATGGAACACAAATGGACGAAACAAATACAAATAAATGAAGCTAATAGAAAGCACCAAGCTCTCAAAATTTTGATTAAAATCTCAGTAAATAGTTCTTCCTTTCTAATTCCATTACAACCTATCTGAAATCCGGCAAATAGTTGCATATTTCAGCCACTGGAGTCATGTCTTTTATCCTTCAAATATAAGAATGGACTTTTAGTTTCATTTTTATTATCTATGACCTTTCTTTGGAGTGTAAAATCTCAATAATATTATTTGTATTTTGTATTATAATATAATTCTTGAATATGGAGTACCTTGTAATAAATGGGTGATAGAAAATAATTATGATAAGAATTCATGTTTTCTGCATTTATTGATGCAGTAGTGGCTGTAAGTAATGAAATGTAATAGAATTCTAGGCCAAAGACAGCTAATTTGGGACTGGAACCTAAGAATTATTTGGGGTTCTAGAGAGGTAGTTGTAATGAGGTAGTTGTATTGTTCAGAAAAATAAGATAGCTCCTACAAAATTGTCTTCAAAGATCATCTGTACTATTGAGTACTAGTTTCCAGCCCTTATTATAAAGTAAACCCTAATTAATCGACACCAAACCAAAGGAAAAAAATAGTAAAAATTAAAAATTAAAAGTAATAATGAACATGGCTCTGAGTACCCAAATGCACCCAGTCAATACAGTTTTGAGAGGATGTTTCTTTTCTACTTGATGGCAAGGAGCCTCAGTGAAAATTTATAATGGATTCAAACTTGATCAAGTTGTTCTCATGTTAGCAATTCATTTATGAAAAAAGTTGTAAGGAACATCTTAAAGAGATCCCGGAACAGAGTTTGTTTGTGCCTTTGAGTTGTGTATTTTTCTGTTTTCTATTTCTATTTTTCTCTCCATATGTGTGCAATCCCTTTTTTCCCCCTCTTTCCTTAATGAACAAGTTGGTGTTATCTTGAAAATCAAAGTTTATTTGGACTTTGGAGCAAGTGGTACAGCATGTGCAAAATCCGGGAAAAAGAAAGTCCAATGTGAAATAGCTGTCCTTTCTTCAAAGGAATAATTAGTTTGGATATATGTCAGATTTATCTTGTGCCTCTATCATGCAGTTCACAATATTTACAACCAATATGTATAGATTCAAGATGTTGCACTGAATGCCCCTGAATTATGGAAAGTCCAATTTGAGCTGTTATCTAATGATATTGACATATCTGCAGGCATTGGATACTTTCAACACTGCAGTTGTTTCTCCAATCTATTATGCCATGTTTACATCTTTCACAATATTTGCTAGTGCTATAATGTTCAAGGTATGAACAGTGCTGTTTGGGGTGGGGGGTTGAATAGGAAGAGATGCGAGGCATGTAATTTCCCACCTTTTCTTTTTTGGCAGGATTATTCTGGCCAAAGTGCAAGCAACATAGCATCTGAGCTTTGCGGGTTTATTACTGTGTTATCAGGAACTGCTGTATTACACAGTACAAGAGAGCCTGATCCACCGTTCATAACAGGTATTTCTCATGCATGTGGGTTGGGCAAATCTTGCATAATGTGAGCGCTATCACTTGAAAATGTGTTTGTTGAATTGTTGCAGGATGGTAGGAATAGGGTTGTCTCAATCTCAGTTATCATTGTCAATTACTAGATAAATAGCACCTGTCATATAATATTTTGTGAAAAATGCTTGTTTATATTTTAGGGTGGGGACACTTTATTTTCTTGTCTGGTTGTTGAGCTTAAATCCAAAAATAGAGACAGAAATAAGTTTGTTATAATTCCAAAAATGCAGATCTTTACACACCGTTATCTCCAAAAGTATCATGGTACATTCAAGGCAATGGGGACCTTTGGAAGCAGAAAGATGAGGATAGTCATTCGCCCAGTTTCGTCACTGTTGTCAGGCAGGACTACTTCAAGTAAATAAACACGTGTTAAGAATCCAGCGATTGTGCAGGTAAAATGCATCTAGTAATATTTTTGTTAGGGAAATTCTTTGTATTTCTTTTACTCATTAAGATGCCAAAGCAATTTTATCTTGCCATCTTGCCATGTCTGTTATTTTGGTCTTTCACATTTTTGTTATCTTCTGCAACTTGTTGCTATATATCATAATTTATTGTAAGAGTGAAGTCATCTCTGCTGTATTCAGGCTTCGAAGAGAGCTAACCCCTGTAGTTTTGTCCATGTAATCTTTTTTTTTTTTTAATTTTATATGCAAAACTACCGTCAATTTCCTTGTACTCTTGCTGAAACTGACTTTTCCTTGCATAATCAGATTTATAGCCTTGGTTTCAAATCCTAGCAAAAAGTTTGTATTGTATTGTATCGAATCAGTTGGAAGTCAAATTGTCGAAACAGATTGATGAAGGATCATCATAGATTTCCATTATTATTAATTCTATAAGAATTTGTTAATAATTTTATCCAAGTTACCCCTTTGCCAAGAGTTCATCTTTTTATTATAGTGAGGATTTGATTGTTTATTGGCAAATTTTGTGTAGACCATGATATTTTTATTTGTTAATGAATTTCATTCTTATTTAAATTTGGAGAAATTTTTAGGTAAATCGGATCTATTAGATCAACCTAATCACACGATGGAATGCATTTATTTGTTTTATGTTTATTTTCACATCAACCAATGAAAATAAAACAATTAAATGCATATCACTACATGATTGAGTTGGTCTATAGATAACGTGGTAGATCCGACTTACCTAAGAATTTCTCTTAAATTTGATAAGTTCATTTTGATAAACAGTGAGAAGAAAATTTACAATATTAGACGTGTATACAGAAAATTGTCTCCGCAAAGTTGGATGGCTGTTATTTAGTTTGTTCGACCCAGTGTGAAATCTGCGAACTAATGGGATGCAATCCTTCAATTTTTCTTACTAAACTCCAATTAATAACAAATAAAAGTCAATTTTTTCTATAAATTTGTAACTTAATTATTATTGTTTTGATTTTGGGTATTTTAGCAAACTTTTTTTTTTTATCCTCAGTAATTTTGGCAAATCTAAATCAATTAATAGTCATTTTTATTCTAGTTATAAAAATTGAATTAAGGAATTAATTTATCTGAACCTTTTTCTTATGATTTAGAGTTAGAACATTGCTAAAAAATGACCTCACTTGCTTTAAGACTGATGTGGGCATTTATATCTCAACTCTCACATTTTCTATCTTTATAACCAAACAGGAAATAGTAATTAATGGTATAACTTGATCCGAAACAGCAGTAAAAATAATTGAAAATTTAAACATATATTGAAATTGATGAAGTTTCCGATTTTTTAATTGTTTAATTTGGTATAGGAATTAGTCCGACTAATTCAAAACTTATAGGTAAGACCACGAGAGACGACAAAATATTCTCTTAAAAATTTTATAATAGTTGTATATTTAGGGATTAAATTCAAGATCTTTGGTTAAACTAGAATAATATTGTATCAACTCATTCATGCCTTTTTGAAGTTTAATATTGATCATGTACATCTTAGATATTGTAGTTAAAAAAAAAAAAAGGAGAGAGAGAGAGAGAGTTGGCTCTTAGGGGTTATGCAGTGGGAAAAATGAAAAATAATAAAAGATGACGAGAGAAAAAAAAAACAATTGGATGATCTCACCTCAAAACCGAACAACTAGCTATTATCACCTTTATCAAACCATAATAATGTCACAGGCAGTATATGCATACAGTGGCATTGTATAGTGTTATACTGAGTTTTTCATTTATGTACAATTGTCTATAGATCATAATAGTCCCTTTGTTTGGTTGATACTGCTGGTCTCAAATTGATCACATACTGCACAGGCTTTATCTTGCTTTAGAAAGCTGTATAGCTTCTTGGTCAACACTTGAATCCTCAGGCCAAACATATTGGCGAGACAGGAGTGAGAATACTTGGTTCCTTTTATCCTCCAGCTCCTTCCATTGTTCCCATCTCTCAACTAGATCATTTCCTTGCAGCATTTTAACCACTTCAGCCATTGTGGGACGGTAGTCGGGTGTGCTTTGTGTGCATAGCAATGCAACCTTGACACTAGTCTCAACTTCTTCGAGGTCGTAAACCTTTAAAGTCCCGTCCACTATGGCATCCAATCTATTTTCTCTCAGTAGCTTTTTGATCTGCATATCATTTATGCATTACATGAAATTCCACACGAATATATACATTCTTGAAATTAACACATACCTCCGGAGCTTCTAATAGATTCTAATAAAACACTTACATGATCAACCAGAAGAACATCCTCTTCCTCTTCAAGCCGTGTTAGGTCTATTGCACGCTGACCAGTTACCAATTCAAGAAGGGTTATTCCAAATCCAAACACGTCGGTCTTTTCTGTAGCTTTTCCGGTGGACAAATGCTCCGGGGCAATGTGACCCTTGGTGCCGCGTATCTGAGTGGTAACATGAGTCAACTTCGTGTCTGCCAGCCTTGCCAGCCCAAAATCGGCAAGAACAGCTTCGAAATCTTCATCTAACAGAATGTTAGATGCCTTCACGTCGCGATGTATAATCTTAGGATTACAACAATCGTGCAGATTCTCCAAGCCATGAGCTGCACCAAAGGCCGCACTTTTCCTTGTTGGCCAGTCCAAGCCTTTTTCTCCCGTTTTCACGTCAGATATAATAACAGGAAAAATGTGAGAAGTGAAACATCAGCATCAGTTGTTGACTGGTTACTAGTGAATTCATGACTGAGGTGATTCATTTCACTTTCAAGGGAAGTAAAGAACAATAAGAAAAAGTATAAATGCAATCAATTTATTGAATTAGAAACTGCAGGTACAAAAACTTGTCCATAGATCATACTAATATATGAAGCTGCGGTCAGTAAACGGTCATGCCACCCCTTAAAAGTTCAACAGTCTGAATAGAATTTGGCACCAGTAAGAATAAGGTTGAATTAAACATAGTATAAGAAAAAAGATGGAATCAAGAAAAGAAAACACTCTTTTATGCAAGACTTGTTTATTATGTATAAAAAATGCAGGTAGAATAAAGCAAAGGGATCATTATGGAAATACCTCTCAGATGGTATGCAACACTGAGATTTGGCATAAATGGATAAACAAGGATTCGCTCAGAGGACGTCGTACAAAAGCCAATCAACCGTAGAATATTCCTGTGAACTGCAATGCTAACAAGTAAAACTTCTCTCAGGAATGAAGCCTCTCCTCTGGGACTGTAATCGGAAAGACGTTTTACAGCAACTCTAGTGTTGTCTCCAAGGACACCTTTGTATACTTTTCCAAAGCCTCCCAGCCCAATAATGTTTCTTTCACTAAAATTGTCTGTTGCAAGTTGGAGCTCACGCCATGAAAATCTTTTAATATGCCCAAAGGAGATTTTGCGGTCATCTTCCCCTAAAATTATAAACATCTCAGAATGTTAGTTATAACATAGAAATATGGAGAATTGAAAATCTATCTCCTGATTATGATGAGCATGTGTGCAACTGCACCTCAAATTTATATCAGTAGTGGCTCAGTGACATGACAATGAATGCAAGTTATGAAATCAGATTAGCATTAGGAGTCAAACTTCCAATTATATGAATTATGAAATTAAGAATTAAATGAGTTAAAATTAAGTGAAATTTTCAATATTCATGAAACACCATTCTTCTACAATCATGATGTCTATATGATACTTCATTATTGGTCACGAACCCACTACCCTAACAAATGCACAGAGTGAATCCTCATCCTATATTCAAAGAAATTCGAAGCAATCACAGGACTGCTATACACGAACGTACGATTCTCTTGTCGGAACTTATTGCAAGACTGGCTCACGATACTGTGCTTGAAGTTCTCTTTTAGGTAGAGTGGAAGACATAAGATATCATCAGGTATAAAGATCAAGTCAAGATAAAATTACAAAAGATAATATGAAAAAAGATAGTAATAGTGTTATCATTAAATCAAAGACAGCATCCATTCGTATAACATGCTACAACAAAATAAAAAATAAAAACATTATTGATGGTAATAATCGTAAAACAAAAAAATTTTAAGCAGCTACATATCATCAGAAACTAGTATCATGTCCTACACAAAAAAAAATATAATGACGTTAATGACTAAAATTGAGTGCTACTCTAGTTATGCAACATGGTTACAGTAGATCCAATAACAGAAGGAAAAGCAAAATTACCAGCCATGTCAACAAAGACATCATGCTTGCGGCTGCATAATAGATGGTATCGGTATACAAAGCCACATAGCAGAAGTATGAAAGCACCACAGCTTGTAGCAATTACAATGACCTAAGTCTTGACTTGCTGGTTGAAACTGTTAAATACATATGGATTAAAGCTCAACCTAAGATATGAAGTCATGGAATGAGTACACAGTATTGCAATAAGCTAACAAATAAACCTGGAAAATGGAATTTTGAAACGCAAGGTTCTTCCAGTCTGAAGCCACAATTAAGACCTGTTGCTGTAAAACTGAAAGAGGAAAACAATCATCTGCAAGCGAACAAGTATAGTTTAGATATATAGTTTACATGCACCAAGTTACATACATGAACATGTACAAGAATGCATGTCTGTGATTCTGACATTTTACATCCCTGAAGCTAAATAGCTAAACTAATGGGATTACATTTGCTTCTGTTGCATGTTTAACATGAATATTGAAGTTGATGGCATGTAACTAATGAGCTAAAGAGTTAAACCTCATAAGAACATGGAAAGGGATTGGTATTTCCCTAAACATATAAGATCTAACCAGAACCCTTGTGCCAGTTTTATTTACCTCAGTAAAGTTCTCTTCAAGAATTATGTGGGATTGATTTTTTGGTTCTTCCATCAAATGTAGGCTAATCCTTGCATTGCAACGCCAGAATAAGAATTGAAGAAGAAAGAAGAGGTTGTGGCCGTAGAAGGAAGGGTGAGTTCAAGGAGATGATAAGGAAGAAAAGGTCATGGAGGTGGAAGGAAGGGTGAGGTCAAGAAATGGGAAACTGATTTTTTATTATTTTTTAATTTCAATTCTATTAAGTTACAGCGATACTTAAAAAAAACACACTCGGTCTCTCTCTCTCTCTCTCTTCCCATCACAATGATTAAACATTGTTTGTCTACTACTTTGGGAATTTATCAATGATGATCGGTTATGATTAATTAACATTTATGATTAATCAAAGTGAGTTTTGAAGCTGTTTTTATATTGAATCATCTATTTTTTTTATTTATCTTCTTTTTTTTTTGAAAATATTTATAATTGATTCAAGATATATTTAAATTATTCTAAAGAATTTTAAAGGTATTCTTAAGGTATATACAAAATATTTATAAAGTATATCCGAAAAATTCTTAATGTATATACAAGAAATTTCTAAGGTATTATCAATGTATAACAAACAAAGGTATACTCAACGTATTTCTAAGGATACTAAACCATGATATATTCAATGTATACTGTATATTGTATTTTTTGATATACTTTGAGATAACTTTTTGAATTCATGTACTCTTATAATATTTTTTAGATATTTTTGATAGGTTTGAAAAAAATTTTAAGTGGATGTAATATTGTAATATATTAGAAATTTTTTTTTTATATTTTTAAAAAATTTCCAAAAAATTAGGGGCGTTAAAAAAATTGGGAATCCTAGGCATGGGCTTTAGTGGCCTTTGCCTTGAACCGGCCTGGTGAGCTATTCGGATTTTGGTTCGGATAAAAACTTATTTAAAATTGTTTGTTAATTTTAACGAGTCGAACTTAAATTCGAATTTAATACTGTTTGATTTGTTGTTTAATAGTTTGCGAATATATTAGTTTAAAATCTCACAAACATATTATTTAAAGCTCGTTTAATGTTTGTCTATATTATATTTTATTATCAACATCGAATTCTATTATTATTAGTTAACAAATGTAATCAATATTAATTAACTAATCCAACTCAATTCGTCCACAATTACATTTCTAATAACAATTCGTCCACAATTTATTAGGTATTTTAATTAAATTTTATTATGGTTGAGGATATTAATTAAATTTTATTAATGCGTTTTGGTAAAGTAAGTGTTACAATAATTTTCGGAAGAAAGAGAAATTGACTCGAATCACCCTAGAGTGGAGACGTTATTCGTTTTTTACTTCTCATCAAAATTGGGAAAGGGATAGGGGTATTAATGGAATTACAGAACTTGCGCGGACTCCTAGAATTAGAATGAACGTTTCCATCATTCAAAACTTTAGAAGCAGTAGTTGAGTTAGACACAGAAAAGAGAAGAGGGAAAACCAGAGAGCGCAATCTGCAGAAGTACATTCGCAATGAAGAACGGAAAAAAGCCGAAGAGAGAAATTGTTAAAGAAAGAGATTGCGAAGATTGGTGCTTCCTTTGTAAAGATGGTGGAGACCTAATTCTTTGCGATTATCAGTTTGTTTCCTTTACTCTCTTTATCTTCTTCATTAAAATCTTCTCCATTATTTATTGGTTTTTCTTATATTGCTTATTTTCAATAGCCATTGCTGTATTTTTGAGGAAATTGAGTAATGGCCTTTCCACTTCCTCCATCTCAGTGACTTTATTCACTTACTCTGTGGAATTTTATATTTTATATTTATTTATTTGCTTTTGCCTTGTGTATGCATATTGCATTGCTGGATTTATCCAACAATACCCAATTACAATTTTGGGTTTTTTTTTTTTGTTTTTTTTTTAAAAAAATTCGGGCTGAAAAATATTCTCAATCAAACATGCAGTTAAGAATAGTCATCATGCTTGTGCTTGTACAGTAGTTCTTGAATGTTCAGTTTGATTGGTTCTATATATTACAAAGTGAAGCTCAAAAATTATCTTCTTTTGGTCATATTGTTCCCCCACCTCCCTTCAATTTTCAGAAAAGAGTGCTGAGATGTTATATGATGGTAAAATTATAATTTTATCCTTGACTTTTATATTTGGGTGAACTAGAAATTTCATTTACTTTACAGCCATTTGCTCCCAAGTATTGCGAGAATCTGCGGTGGCTACTATTTTCCGAAATATAGAGTCAAGTAGTTTTAATCATTTTTTTAGTTTGGTAAACTCATCTTTTTTAATTTATTTGTTACATAAGCTGATTAACAGTAGTAAAAAAGAAATCACAATCCTCGTTCATGTGGTTTCCACATGAAATTAATGAAAAAAATTATTAACTTTGTAACTTATGTGGTCTCCAGTGATTGTTTGAAGGTTTATCATCCAGGGTGTGTGGGAAAGAATGATTCCTTTGCTCAGACTGGAGAAAATTGGACCTGCGGTAAGCTACTAAGAGTTACTTATAACTATAATATGGCATGACAAAATTTTCACTTTTGTTCAAACCTTTTATAAGCATGTATATTTATTGTGTAGTTTTGGTTTATGCAGCATATATGCAGATAATGGCATATTGATTTTACCATCTTAGGCTCCCTTGGTTCTGCTGAATATTTTCTTACTGTAATTTTTCCATGCATTGGGACAATTAAACTATATTTATTTTTAAATGAAATGGCTTTCCGTTTCAAAAGCAAGAATCGTTATTCGGGCTTTTATAAATAACGAAAAGCTATAGTAGAACCCAAAAGAGAATTATGTAACTAAGCACATAACCACTAGAACACTGACCATGGACAGCTGCTGCTTCTTGGCAGTGAGTACTGCAAATTACCATTTCTGTGTAATTTTCTCTATATGTTCAAACCTTGATTATCCCATTGTAACCAAAAAGGAAAAAATATATGGTCCTCATAAATTCTTCTATTCTTGTAAACACAGCCCAAAAACTGTATTCACCCTTTTATATCTTGATGGTTTCCATAAACCAGAAATTAGTCTCATTGAATTTTTAGTGTTATGACCAAACTTTGGAAACTAATTTATTTTCCAGGTATGGCCCATATTTTCCATAGGCTTGTCTTTTTCAGTGAAGAAAATGGAGCTTTAATCACTTTTCTTTCTTGAGTGATTCCACTGTGAAACTGTATTTGAAAACTTATGTGCTTATATACTTCTATTGTGATTTTTTTTTCAGAGCGGCATTCTTGTTTACAATGCCATAAATTCCCAAAGTTCTATTGCTACTGCTGTCCTAATGCCACATGTGGACAATGCATCCAAGCTGCAGACTTCGCACATGTTAGAGGGAATAAGGGATTATGTAGTGAGTGTTTAGAGCTTGTGTTGCTTGTAGAAGAAAAGGTGAATTTGGACACTGATGAGGTACTTACATCATCCTGTAAGTCCTATATATAGATTTGATTTTTTAGCTGCTTCATTTTCTAATTTTCAAAATGGATTCACTAAATGCTACTTTTTCTCAGGCTACATCTTACCTTTTAGAAGTCCTCAACATTATATTTGATATTAATCAGTTGCAGCTCTTGGCACATGTCATTACACTGTCTAGAGAATTAGATTTTTGTCAACTTAAAATAAATGGCGATAAAATAAAAGGCAAAAAATGTACTAAGAATATCTTGGATTGTTGTCTCTGAAGTTTTAGCTTGGAGCAATTGATAGAAAGTTAGGGAAATCTGGAAGTTATTTATCTTGTAATATCATTAGCTTGTGTATGTGTGAGTGTGTGTGTGTGTGTTTTTTCCTTTTTATTTTTTTAAATCTTTATATTAAAAATAATATGTACGGATGATGAGAGTAGTTTACCTTTTTGTTGTTGTACCCTTTCACCCCTTCATTCTTTTACCATATATTTCAAGTATCTTGATAAGAATTTGATAAAAAGAATGTTTCTAAAGGTTGATAGAAAATGAAACGTCAAAGGAGAAGAGGTATCATGAAATTTAGCTGGATAAGCTTTAGTTTTGCAGAAGCTATTTTTGTAACAAATTTGTCAGTCCTGATTAGGTTTTCATTTCAAAATTTGTGAAGGTTTGTTTGTTCACTAACAACGCTAGTGAAAAAAATAATTTTTGGCCACATTAAATTTGTGAAATTTTAATTAAACCAAGAAAAAAAGTATAAAAAGCAAACTCCTTTAAATGTTGAATTTAAATTTCAAGTTTCAACTAAGAATACTATGATGTTAGCAGTATCTTCTCTTCGTTTTTTTTTATCAATTTTATTCTATCTGGTTATAGTGAATCCAATTATTGAGACGGTTCTTATTTTCTCTGTACTATTGTTAATTTGTAGGGAAAGATAGATCTACGAGACAGAAATACATATGAATGCCTGTTCTTAGAATATTGGGATATCATTAAGAATCAAGAAGACTTGAATTTGGAAGATGTCTATTTAGCAGATTCCAGGTTGAGGAAAGGTCATTCCAGGAAAAGCTTCAAGCCAAAAACAGTGCGTAAAGGCAAAAAAGACATTCACTTTATAGCTTCTGATAGTGATCCAGAAGATGGAGAAGAATTTGAAACAGTTGCAAAAGGGAGGAAGGTATCCAATTCATTTGAATTTATGGGATGGGGATCAAAGCCTCTTATTGAGTTTCTTAGGTCTCTTGGTAAAGATACAACAGAGGAGTTATCACAGTATGATGTTCATTCAATAATCCGTGGATATATCCAACGCGAGAAACTTTTTGATCCCCAAAATAAGAAGAGGATTGTATGTGATGAAAACCTTTATGCGATATTTAAGAGGAGATCTATAAATAAGAACCGAATATATAACCTTCTTGAAGCTCATTTTCTGGTCAATGTGGATTCGTCTGAAGAGGATGAAAATTGGAATGAAGTTGAAAGCTGTTCCCTTGTTGAAAAAGAAAAAACTTCGGTAATTCACAAGAAGCAGAGAACTGTGAGCTCTGACAAGAAATTTCAAGAGATGGAAGCAGAGGTGAGAGATCAAGAAAGCTGTTTTGCATCTATTATTTCAGAGAATATCAAACTTGTCTACTTAAGGAGAAGCCTGGTGCAGCAATTATCAAATGATCCCCAAAATTTTGAACATAAAGTTGTAGGAAGTTTTGTGAGAGTTAAAAATGACCCGGGAGACTGTACACTGAGAAACTCTCACCAGCTTCTCCAAGTTACAGGTAAGTAGTAATTAGGAATTCCGACCTGCTAGACCATTCAATTATTATGGTAACTCTGGAGGCAACTTATATTTTGGTTTGAATTTTTTGTTAAGTAAGATCTTTCAATTTGTATATTCATCTATGTTTGTGTTAAGCTGAAAAACGATCATCGTTAAGTTATAGCAAGTCTCATTCAATAGATATCTATTTTTTGATAATATTTTGTATTTATTAAATTTTTGGTTGTCAATATTTTCTCTGATTCTAATTTTATCCTCCGAGGAATAAAGCAAACCTCAATTATTGATGAAAACAATGGTTTAATTGTTTGAAGGGTTTTAAATGTTCCAATACTTACATTTATTAAACTTTTGTGGTTGCCAAAATTTTTTCTTATTTTTTGTTCTTATTTTTACTTTCTCAGGGATGAAGCAATCGTCAAGAACAGGTCAAAACAATAATGAAGTTGTTTTAAGGCTTTTCAAGGTTCCGAAAGATGTTCACATTTCCGAGCTGTCAGATCTCGACTTTTGTGAGGTAACAAAACCTATAGTCCCCATCCCCTCCCCCTGCCAGTATCATATGGGTCGAGAACTCATTGTTATCTGATGCTCCATACAAGTGGAACAATGTAAGAATGCTAAAATATTTTGAAGTTCTCCAGTTAGAATACTAACTAAATGCTATCTAAGGCACCATGACACGTTGTAAAGATCTTCCTTGGTCAAAAGAATTTCTTGTATGAGATTCCATCATTTTCTTATTATGCTACAATAATCGTTAGGTTCTTTTGCATCATATATAATTTGTATAAGATTGATTTCATCCAAACATAAATATGGTTTTTTTTTTTTTTTTTACTATTTTAATTTTGTTTATATATCTCTGCAGGAAGAGATCGATGATTTAAGACAAAGAGTGGAAAAAGGCTTTCTCCCAAAGCCTTGTATTGTAAGTTCTGTCCAAGTAAAGAAATATTTTATTAATTCATTTAGGGAAATCAAAGAAAGAAACACATTATCTATACAGTAAACATAATTTAAAAAACTTGAAACAAAAATTAAAAAGGAAAAATCTGCCCATAGTGTAACATATACACATATCTCCTGTGCGTAAAATAAAAGCATTGGGGTCCACACCCTAGCATATAGATGTTAATTTAAATGCAAAATTCCAGATTATTAATTGGTTGGATTCTCTAAAGCCAATTAACCTTGTTCAGGAAATAATTTAATTTTAGACTCTCATTCAGAAACCCTGAAATCAAACTGCATAAGAACTGAATCCTTATTTAATTTCTCCTATAGGGAAACAAATTAATTGAACATATTAATTTTACATCATCTATTAAAAAGAAAAAAACCCAATTCCATTAAGTTATTCAGAAAATAAGTTATGCAAGAAGTTGATTGATCACAAAACCCTAACTTCTCTATTCGAACATCCTTAAAGAATTGAAATAAAAGCAGCATTAAGAGAAAAATTACACTGCATAAAATCAAATCTGAAATTCATATATCAAAATTAAACATCCATACAATTGTTGGGTTTCACGTCTCCCCTAACACAGAAATTACTCCATAACAAATTCTAAATAACACAGAAAAAGAAGAGAAATACATTATTCAAGAAAGATAAAAGTAGATATCGAATTGAAAATCTGTAATTCAATCTCTGTCTTCTATTATTCATTCTTCAAAATTAACCCTTTTTCTCTTTGGTACAGAAAATCAAAGATAAAATACCTAATGTATCAACCCCAACCTTTTAAACTGAAGAAAGAGATAATATGTACCTTGGTTTTCATCTCTCCTTTCTTAAATTGAAATCAAAACAAAGAAGGAAAGAAGAGCAAAAATCTAAACCCACGAGGAGGAAAAAAAAAAGGATATAAGAATGCTGAAATTTGCACGATCAATCAGTTACATAGGCATTTACCATGGTGTGTAATTTTCTGAAACTTCAATTCCTCAGCCATCCAATCTTCCTTATTTTACAGAAATGCATGGCCAAAAACTTGGGTGTGCTGCCTCACTTCAAAAACCCAGTTTCTTGCCTATTTTAGCTGCTTTTCTAAGATCTTATTTTGATAAAAATGATAATAACAAAGTTAAATCAATTAAAACTAGAAGTAAAGAAAATCCTAACATTTGTAGTTTTGTACTCTTGCCAATGAGTTTAAAGATGATGGATGAAATTTATTCATATTACTTGTTGGAAATATGAAATATGAATCATTCAAGCTGTTGTAATGCCTTAATGGAAATAAACTAAGCCAGATAAATCATAAAGAGGGGAGAAGAAATTTGGAATTGTTACTTCAATAGTACCTATTTTTTTCCTCTTGCTTTAGGTTGTTGGTGAATAATTTTAAGGTGGTTCATCGTGAAGGTGAATAATTTTCCTCTCTCTCACACACACACACAAATCAATTTGGTGGCTATCTTATAAACTTCCAAATAGAATAAGTTAGCTAGAAGAACATTTATGCAAGAAAAGGAGTGACACATCTGCTATGTGAGAATTTAATATTATCACCATGCAAGAGAAATGCTAGCAAAGTGATTGTCTAACACTCGCGATCTAATTGATTAGAGATTTCTCGCCTAAACACTCTCCAGCCAATCAAATGGTGATTATTTATCCCTAGTACTGCTCTACCATGTAAACCAACCATTTTGCTCTTCTCATTTTCAAGATGGTTGCTCCATAAATTTAAGAAGAGTATATTGTTGATAGGTGGAGCTTGAACAAAAGGCTAGAGTTTTGCATGAGCATATAACAAAAGATGTAAGTATTGTTGACTTATGTTATTACTGTTTGAAAATATTTGATACTCTTAGACGTTCATTTGCCATTAACTCATGAAATTGATTTATCTAATTGCTTAAAATATGTAGAACACAGTCATTAGAACCATCCAAACCTCAAACTGGTCCAGGCCAGGTTGTTAGAGGATAATATGAAGTAAAATAATTTAGTTAATCATTTTATATGTCTGTACTTGTCAAAGTATTTATTTTTCATTTTAATTGTTTTATGGAGCATTTAGGTTCTTAAGATTCCAATACTATTTAATAACCTTGTTTTTTACCTCAAGAATTTCTTAAATACTAAATCCTTTAGCTTTAATTTATTAATCACTTGGAAAATTCTTAATTTGTTACGGTTTTTGATAATGAGGAAAATACATTGATGTACTCTTATTAAGATCAATACCAAAAAAATGTAAATAACATAAAATATTGAGCATAACACATATGCTGAGGTACACTTTGTTAATGTTGTTTTAAGACTAGCAGTCTAGCAATTATAATCGGTATACTATCATCAGTGAAAAGTTTATAATTTTAACAGTTCAGTAACAATTCAGGGGCTAAATATCTTTCCAATTTGAATAGTGTGAAAATGAGTATTGACAATCAAAAATTTTTTTGTTTTGCTGGAGAAAAATTAATAAATGTTTCCACATAAAATTCCTTGTCTTTTTGCACTAGGCTTCCCATAATGCAAAATTTTTGTTTCCCGAAGTAGAGATATTTTTCTAGGTTTTTTTTTTGTGCTTAGCTCTTAAAAAATGTTTCACCAGTGGATGCTCTTCCTTTTTTACTTTCATGGTGGATACTTTTTGTTATTTTTCAAAAAGAAAACTCCAATATAGCCCCAGTAGCAATAAACTGACTCATCATCATTATCACTTGTTTCTTTCTTTTGTTTATTTTTTATTTATGTATTCTTTTGCCTCGACATCATTTTGCATTTGTTAACATGCTGTTATGTTGATTATGTTTTTGGGAAAAAAAAAATCTCTAGTGGATAGAGAAAGAGCTGATCAGATTACAGAAGCACATCGATTTTGCTAACGAGAAGGGATGGAGGAGAGAATATCCTTTTGTGGTGTAAGTAGTGTGGAGCTAATTCAAGTAAAATATTGTTAGCATCTGCAAAATCTCAATATGTAACAAAAATGTGTATTAAGAGCTAAGAAAAGAAATCCTGATCTGGCCAGCTAAACCTATCTTTTCCTAGAAAAAAGTATTTAAGAACTTGCGAAGAAATCTGGCTCCACCACTTGAATCCCAATTTGTCTATTGAAGTTTCATGATAAGTATCTCTTTAGCCAAACTTGTTTCTGTCTGAGGCATCAGATATTTTGAGTTTCTGACTGGCTTGTCCTATCATTCTGTTTCCAAACCAATTTGTACAGTTAATTGCTGTTTGCAGGAAGCATATATCAAGCATTTGAAGAATTGAAATTTTTATTTATTTATTTATTGTCCTTAATATGGTGATCATTGACCAAAATAAATGGTAACCTTAACCTGTTTCCTGGTAAACATTGCATGAATACTTGGAACAACTAGAGCTGCTCAAGAAACCATCTGAGCAGGAACGATTGCTGAGAAAATTGCCAAAGGTCATAGCAGAGCGTGTCAAGCACAAAATTGATTCAGTAGAATTGGTTGAACTATCTCCAGAAGGACATAATGGAGTACCAGTGGATCCTTGTGGGGACTTCTGAGCACTTATTATGAAGGTGACAACAGAGGTTTTTGTGGTCCAAACTTTTTGTTGGAGCCTTGGAGGTAAATCTGCTTAATCAGTTATTTTTGTTCATCACTTGGGCGAATGCATTTACAGCTATCTTTTTAAGTTTGAACGATGTAAGAAAGTTTTGTTTTGACACTGATAAGCATAGTGTGGCCCAACTGTGATAAATGTTGATAACATTAATGCACATTATTCTCATCTACTATACTGAAATAGTGAAATGAGAGGAAGATTGCTGTATGCAGGAGCAGCTAGACCTTTCTGTTTTGTTAAAAAAAATTATAAAATATTTTGTTTTAGTTGAGCATATATTACTTCCTCATAGCAGGAATAACCTTTAGGAGTTATAGTAGATTTAGATTATTGAATTATATTATATCAGCTGGTTTTTTAGAAGGTTGCCCATTGTTCATACTCATTTTCTTATTTATGGTTTAAATTATGTATGGATTCTCTGTTTGTACTTTTATATATAACTAGTATTTTATTAACGTACTTTGCACGTGATTATTAGATATTGGACTCGTCATTAATCACTATTTGGTTTTTTTATATATTTTTTTATTAATTTGTTTCATCTTATTAGAAATGTTAATCAACTAATTAATACTTGAGGCAAATATAGAGCTATAGTGCCACAATAATGTTAATAAACTAATTTCATTTCAATATTTATAGAACTCTTATTCATATATAAAGTCTTAATGCTACTGATAGGGCACATGTTTATCTCAAATATTAAGAGTCATTTATAAAATAGAGGCATTGCACGTGATATTAGATGTTAGACTCTTTATTAATCACCGTTTGATTTTTATATATTTTTTTGTTTTTTATTAATTTGTTTCGTTTTATTAAGATATTTTATTCATATTAAATTATAGGAATGCATATTTCTCTCAAATTATAGGAGTTCATTATTAAGAACTATATATAAAATATAGGTAGTAAATATTTAACAATTATTTTACTTATCCTCCATATTCTCACTTTTATATATGTTATTATTTAATTAAAAGTTGAAGCAATCATTAATGTACATTAAATGTGATTATTCGATATTAGACTCGTATTATAACTCATATGAAAATTATTTATTTGTACATTATTAATAGTTATATATAAAATAGAGGTAGTAAAAATATCTATAATAACCTTTTTATTTTACGGTCATTTTGTTTGTCCTCCTATTCCTAATTATCTATGTGCAATGCACGTGATTTTTAATAATTGAACTCATCATTATTAAATAAATAATAATAATATTATCAAGTCACATTTAATTTAAATATTAATTATATTTGATTCTTATATTTTATATAAAAGTAAATTATATTATACTATACGTGTAAATTTTAAAAATTTAACTCGTTATTCATATGATTAAAATAAATTAATTATTGAACTATATAAAAATTATTAAAAAATTTTAACTTCTCAAATAATTTATAGGAATTGTATTCAGTATTTTGAAATTTATGTTATATATTATATGTATAGTTATAATTTAGTTTAGATTTACCATTATATAAATTCAATATGTCAGCGAAAACCATTGTTATTATACTTTGAATGACAATATGCTGTCATCATTTTTTTCATTGTGTGATCCTAATATTTTTTTATTAAATTATTTTTTCTTTCTCTTTGACATTAGTTATTTGATTTTATATATATATAAAATATAGTTACCTAGTCATAATAGATTTGAAGTTATAATTATTGTGCCTTACATGTGATCATTAGATATTTAACTAGTTATTAAGCTAGTTTTGTATTTATATTTGATTTTTATAGCATACTATATATATAAAAAAATCACGCCAAATTATTTAACTCATTAATTATTTTGATTATTATGGTTGTTAATTTATTTACTAAATATAAATTATCTTGTATATTATATTTTTTTATTGTGCTTTTAATTATCTTGTCTATTATATTTTTTTACCGCACTTTTCTAATACTTTTTTATTAAATTGTTTTTTTTCAATATTAGTTATATATTTTTATATTTAAAATATAATTATCTAGTTCTAATAGAATTGAATTTCTAATTGATGAATTATTAATATTATTCACTAATAAATTAAATTATTAAATGACAAAATTAACCCAATTAATTTATATATATATATTTTTTAATTTTATTTTGTCTTATTATGGTATTTTATTCATAGTGAATTATAAAAATGCATGTTTATTTTAGTTTTTGTCAAATTACTAATTTGTCTATTATTAAGAGTCATATATAAAATAAAGGTAATAAATATTTTACAGTCATTTTATCTGTGCCTCCTATTTCCACTTTTATATATAATAGATTTTTATTAACGCACGTTGCACGTGATTATAAGATATTGAACTTATATTATAACTCATATGAAGATTATTAATTTGTCCATAATTAAAAGTCATATAAAATAGAAGTAGAAAATATTTTATGGTCATTTTGTCTGTTTTCCCAAATCACTAATTTGTCCATTATTAAGAGTCATAAATAAAATAGAAGTAGTAAGTGTTTTATGGTTATTTTTCATATCTTTCTATTCTCAATCATCTATATGTGATGCACGTGATTTTTAATAATTGGACTCATCATTATTACATAAATAATGTTAATAATTTTGCCGAGCAAATAAATTTTAAGTACTTTCAATTATCATGTAATTAAGTTACATTTAATTTAAATACTAATATTTGTTAATTATATTTGATTCTTATATTTTATATAGAAATAAATTATATTATACATATTAGATATTTGACTCATTATTAATCACAATTTAATTTTTATATATTTTTTAATTCTTTTTTAATTTATTTTGTCTTATAAGTTAATTTATATAAAATTATATTTTTTATTCAATTTGAATAGAATGTGATATAGATTAAATTGTGTAATATGGAATTCAAGAAACATTAATTTATAAATTATACAATTTAATACATATAGTTTGGTATAAAATATAATTTTGTATTACTAAATTAGGTAGCAGTAATATAATTTAAAAAAAATAAAAAAAACTTAAATTATTAATAAAATAATGAATTTTAACTATTTATAGTTACCTAGTCCTAATAGAATTGAACTTTTAATTAATGAATTATTAATATTATTTACTAATAAATTAAATTGTTAAATGATAAAAATAATCCAATAAACTAATTTAATTAGGTTGGTTTTTCGGTAATTTTGCATGTACCCTCTACTCCCACTTTTTTATTATTATTATTATTATTATTATTATTATGTAATTTAAAATTGTGTTAATTAAAAAAAATAAAGTTATAGTGGATATATATATTAATATTCTCCACTTTTAGGTTTTCGTAATTAAAAATATAATAAATTATTTTTTATTAAATAAAATTTTCTTTTTAATATTAATTTTTTGCTTTTTAGATTCTCATAATTTATAAATATTTTTAATATTAGTTTATTAGTAAATAATATTAATAAATTAATATTTATGACTTAATAATTGATAATTTTGTTTGTATTAAACTTCTTATTGATATATGAAATTTATTTGAAAGTAATAGTATATAATTTTTGTTATAACTTAATTAATTAATTTAATTGCTAAAAATTCTTTAAAAAATCAAATTTTACACTCATTGCAAAGAAAAAATAGTTTTTTTTAAATTTTTTTAGAATTTATTAGTATATATATATATATATATAATTATCTAATTCTTATATAATTGAATTTCTAATTAATAAATTATTAATACTATTATTAATAAATTAAATTATTAAATGACAAAATTAATCAAATTAACTAATACAATTAAATTGTCTTTTCGGTAAATTTGTTTATCCCTTTACTCCCACTTTTATATATATAGTATGATGTAAAATATTGATGGATTTTCTGTTAATGAGTTAGATATTTTCTTCATAATCTTTATATTAAGTCCTCAATGTATTAACCAAACAAAAGTTGATGGTTCAGTGAAAGAGTTGCCATGGAATTAGAAGCCTGAGTCCTCCATGTATTCTGAACTAAAGTCGTTAGAAGCTCCATCACAGATTCTGTCTTTTCCTTCAATTGCCTTGGAGGAGCAAGATCTCTGCTAATTCTGGCAAATAAAAGACTGCAATCAGCAAAATATGTTAAGCGCCTGGAATAAATCCAATGGTCTGACAATAAATTGATATCAATGTTACTTGTCAAAGTAGAGATCCAACCCAAGCTTTGCCATTGAGGATCTTTGCAACGATTTCAGAAACGGACTTCTCCAGGAAAAACTTTCAACTCTTCCCTGTAAGCAGAAGTTGAAAATTTCTTGAAGATACAAGGGTAGAAAACAGAAACTAAATTAATGAAAACCCATTAGAAAACAGAAGTTGTCATGCTACTCCTTAGTGTTTCCGAGAACTCAACTGCATTTCACAGTCCAGCAGTGCCAGCTCTACCTAAACGTTGACTGACCTCCAACTCCTACACATCGTCTTTTAACTCCATTAAATTTTTTTGTGTGCATTTTAATGGATTTATAGTGGTGAGAAGATTAGAATTTAATGGACACCGTTAATTTTTTTAATAGTACTGTAAATGTACAAAGAAGTGATAACTAGCATATATATATCCTCTAAATAATTCTTGTAGATGATATTTAGTCACCATGTCTGTTTGATATTGAGTTTCAAAATAAACTATTTTTGAAAAAAAATTGTATTTTTTATTTTTGAGTTTTGAAAATTATTTTTGGTAGAATCAAATATATATATTTTTTTTTTCAAAAATAGGTTTAGAAAAAACAGTTTATAAAAAATTTAAAAAATCAGTTAATTAAATAAAAATTTAAAATATATTTTTAGAATTTGTTTGTTGAAGGATTATGAGCCATTTGTACACATTGCAGATAAACTTGTATTCATCAAATACAACCCAGTTTCCTATAGCAAGTACATCTTATTCTATTTATAAACCAGAAAAGAAAATTCCTTTTAATCTACAACTATAAAGATATGGATATAAATATAGATATAAATATGGATACTGAAAAATGATATTTATAAAAAGTATATATATATATATATATATAAAGAAATTGTTTACATATTAAAAATATAAAAGTAAATTTATAAATAATTAAATTCAATAGATTTAATTGTAAATTATTTTTATATAAGTTATATAAAAATAATATACAATAAAATATAGATGTTTTAAATTTTTTTAAAAGAAAAATTGCATTTTTAACTTAAAAATTAGATTTTTAATTTTTAAAAAATTAAAAAAAATATACCCAACATATTTTGGGTCAATATCTAAAAATATGTCAAAGATGTGTCAAAATCTAATGAATTTATAAATAATATGTTGTGTTCGTGCTTCATATATCGTAGTTGAAAATCAGAAACCTTTTCCTAATTTAAAAAAAAAAAAAATTATTTACACTAAATTTTTATAGGCTCATTGGGTTAAGACCTAAGCCTATTAAAGTCCAAGACCCATAAAATTTTTGAAATCCATATCTATGAAGAAAAGTCTTAGATGATTAAGAAAGAAACAGTCAAAAAATATAATCCCTGCAAATGAGGAGCACTACCTAATCAGTTGGAGTAGAATAGCAGATAGTGAAGAGAGACGAGGGAATAATGACTACATGCTGAGACAACTACAGAAAGTGCAGGAGTGGGGCAAACAATTATTTAGACCTGAGGCTATAAAAGGAAGAGTATCTGCATATCAAAAGAAAAAAACCAACCAACCAACAACCAATAATAACTCAACAAAATTAGCAGATAACAACTCAATTCTATTCAATTTTCATCAATTCAATTAGCTTCGGTCTCTAGTTTTGTTTTTATTATTTTTTCATTCAGCTCTTTGTAATTGACTTTGTACTATTTTCATCAGTAAAATCATTTTCTTTAACAATCGCATTTATTCAATATTTATTTTCTCTAATTCCTTACTACTTATCAGTTCAAATTTCATTACTGTTAATATTTTTTCAATTTACTATCATCAATTTCAATAGCAATCAAATTTAGGTGTACTGTCAAGGAAACCTAAGAATATACAATCATTTGATTAGAAGTCAATGCGCATTTTCATTTTAATTTGGAAACACTTTAATTTCTTGGCATGTTGACATTCTAACATTTTTTTTTTTGCAGCGAACATAAAATTATCATCAAGCAATATTTATTTTTTTTGCAGTGAACATAATTTTTTTTTATTATGTGAATATAATTTTATGTTCGCTGCAAAAAAAATGTTGGAATGCGAGCGTGCCAGAAAATTAAAGTATTTTCAAACTAAAATGAAAATTGTTCATTGACTTCTAATCAAATAATTGTAGAACCCTAGATTTTCTTGACAGTACGCCTAAATTTGATCTCTAGAAAATAATGATTGTGAATTGAGAAAAAGTTAACAGTAATGAAACTTGAGCTAATGAGTAATAAGGAACTAGAGAAAATAAATTTTGGAATGAAAACAAATGCAGAAGAAAATAACTTTACTGATGAAATTAAAAAATATTAAGCTACAGTGAGTTGAATTAAAGCTAAAAACAACAAAAGCTAAAATTGAAATAAAACTAATAACAATTAAAATTTGCTGAGATTTAAGTTGATTTGTCTGTGTTGATGATAATTGATCCTTTTTATTGGTTGTTGATTGGTTTTTTCTTTTGATCTGCAGGTACTCTTCCTTTTATAGCCTCAGGTCTAAATAATTGTTTGCCCTACTTCTGCACTTTCTCTAACTGTCTCAGCATGTAGCCGTTATTCCCACGTTTCTCTCCACCATCTGCTATTCTACTCTAACTGATTAGATAGTGCTCCTCATTTGCAGGGATTATATTTTTTAACTGTTTCTTAATCATCTGAGACTTTTCTTCATGGATATGGGTCTCAAAAATTGTATGGCCTTAGCCTTTAATGGGCTTAGGCTTCAACTCAATGAGCCTAAGAAAATTTGATATAAATAATTGCCCCCTACATACATACAGTGCGGCCACAGGCCATAGCTGTAATTTTTTTAAATTTTCTAGTATTATTCTCTGCAAACTTGGAGTTCCAAAGGCAAGAAAAATAAAAAATGTAGTCAAAGACCCATTTTCTAAGAAAATTAATTTTAAATTTACACCTACATCTTTCTCCCTCCCAAAGTCCAAAAAATTTTAATTCCAAAAAATCATTATTTTCTCTCAATCTTCAACCTCTTCATTTTCTCCACAAAACTCATCTACTCAACCACTATTTTTAAATTTTCTAACCAAGGAAATTCAAGCAATCAAGAAAGCTCCCTACCTCTCTTGGTATTTTCGGCCAAAACTCATTTCTTCTTCTCCAAATTCTCATTTACTTCTTCATCCTTGTCACAAAACCTACAAAACTCATTTTCTCCTCTGAGAAATTTCAGTCAAAGCTTCCACTTTTCTTCTTTTCATTCTTCTTCTCCTTTAATTTCTAACCAAAATTTTCGAAGAAAACCACAAAAATTCGACCAATACCCAAATTACTTGGTATAATTTCCAAAAACTCAAGGAACACGACATATCCATTTTCCATTGACAGATACTTTTCTCCTTTCGTTGATTTTTTTCATGATTTTATAGTTATGAGAACTAAAATGGTGTCAAAAAATTATTAGGTTAACTTTTAAAATGGAGTTTTGGTATCCTTTTGTAGTGAATAATTTTTTCCTGTATCTTCCTGCTAGAAATTTCTTCTCTCAAGTCTACAGAATAAAATCCAAAGGTAAATTCTTGAAACTCAACACTCTTAATAGGTTAGTGAAAAGTTCCCTGAGATTGTTTGTGTTGAATTTTTTGCTTGAAGAATTCGTTTTAGCTTAGGGAGTGTAGTGACTTCAATAAATTTTACTGATGTCTACTTAGTCTTTAGGCTAGAATGAATGTACCATAGTTATTTGCAAATCTCAGCTTGATTGGGTGCTGGGTATCATTTTGGCATGTAAGAACATGATCTTGCCCTAGAGAGTATAATTGTATCAATGAATTTTTCCTGATGCATGCTTAGTTTCTAGGTTGAAATGAACATGTTATAGCCTGAAACTCATAAATTTCGGCTTTGTTAGGAAGTGGATGATGAAAAAGATTATTTTTGGCTTGATTCCTCGTGGAGAACTCGGCCTATGGGGCGACTTTAAATTTACTGGCCCTTATTTGTAGCTAGTAAGTACCTAGGCATCAACCATATCTTCGGACATAATGGGCTAAATCAAATACCTAAAATTTTGGAAATTTTTGCAGGTACTTCCTTTTTGTTTAAGGACACGGATGATATCTTCATCCTCCAAGTAATGCCAATGATGAACTTTGTTTGCCCTAATGTTGGTTTGCTCCTTTGAGTATGATTGGATTTATAGCTTATGAGAAGTGAACCTTTTATGTGAAATACTTTGTGTTTGAAATATGATGATGAAAACATAGAATGATTGCATGCAAAGACACCACAACTATGCACTTGCATTGAAAAGGTGACAAATGAGCCAACCTATTGATATTATTACTTGATGATGAATGGATGAATAAGTGGATTCACTGAACAACTGCACAGATGCATTACATCCATGCATTTGCACTGATGATAAGGTGGCAATTGAGCCAATCTACTAATACTGTTTGATGATGAATGAATGTACACTGAACACAGATACAGACACAGATGTAGTACAACCATGCATTTGCACTAGTGATCAAAGTGGCACTAGGCTAATCTCTGGATATGTTACATGCTATATCTTATAGGATATATGTGAATTAGAGCAAAAGCATAGTGTCCCTAAGGCCGACTTTTTCATAGGTACAAGATAACATAAATATTTTTATTTGTTGATAAAGTGACTGCCCTTAGGCCTATTAACAAATAAAAATCTATTTAGCTCAGTATCTTTCTTTTTATATCTCTAGAGAGGTTGTTTAAGTTGGCTCATTTTCTGTTTCCTCTTGCCTTTTCTCAGCTGCTCTTTGCCTCTATAACCTCCTCTTATGAGTCCTTGTTAATTTTTGTTGGAATTTTCTATGCTGGACTCGGTGTCATTATTGAACAGCTAGTATTGGAGGTGGTACCACAAATCTTTTCCTAGTGAGCAATATTTCTTCTGGAGTTGAATTTCTCCTAGAGCTTTGGTGCTCTCTAGGTACTTGTCTTCTGGAACTTAGAATTGGAATAGTTATATCTCTCCTTGGTGAGTAACTGCTTCCCAAAGCTTTCTTTCCAGAAATCAGCCCTAGGTAAGCCTGATTCCTCCCTCTGTATCTTGAAGAATATCTATTCCCCAACTCATATCTTTTATAGACCGACCTTTTCTCAGCTACTTTTGGGGTTCAATGTCTCCTAGAGCATTGGTATTCTTCAGGCACTTGTTGTCTTCTGGGACTTGGGTTTGGTATAACCTTATCTCCCCTATGATATGTTGGTGATTGCTTACTCTCCAATAGTTTTTCTTTACAAACCTGATCCTTTCTCCTATGCCTTAGTGAGTGTTTGTCCCTAGAGAGTTTTTCTTCAAAAATTGCCCTTATATAAGACTGATCTCTTTCTCTATGAACTCTTAGGTTATCCTGCATCAAAAGCTCTTTAGAAACCCAATTCTTTTTAATCTTTGAACTAGGTACTAACCTTTCAGCCTCTTTTTTTTCATAGAATCCAAAAAAGATCTAAAGTCAAAAGTTGTTGTATTCACTGACACCGTAGGGGAAAATAGGTCCTCATCAATCACCATAGCCTCTTTTTATGCCTTTATGTCCATTTATGCTGGCGTTGGTATTGGTGCGAGTATTGGTGCGTATACCTGCTACATCAAAGGTAAAGAAGGTTATTGTTCCCTATTCATACCTGATTCATAGGGCATATATGAGCTGCCCCTTAAGCCTCCTATAAGGGTTAGTAGTTCCTTATAGACTCTAAGTTGATTGCTAAGGTTAGTAGCACTAGTGCAGCCTTCAGCTCCAGGGCCTGAAATTCTTTCTCTTCTGAGGTGTAAAGTGTACCTTGCCTTAGATTGAAATTGTGAGCGGTGGAAATCACATGCTTCACGGTTGATCCCGAAGTTCTGCCCTTCGAGTTCTTCAGATGGTTGTCTGGTAGGTACAAAGTCCTGTTTTGGTGCAGCCACCTGTTGCTTAGGTTCTCCCACGATTCCTGCCACCAATTTCTCTTGGGAGGTGGATTGAGACATCTTTTCAATTGTGGCTCTAGTATGTTTCTTTGCATGTTCAGTTATTTGACTCAGATGGTTAGCCACATTAGCTTCAAGCCCTTGAATCATTTCCTCATACAAAGATCTGAACACATTAGAGAAATTAGAAATATTGGCATGCAGATTATTACCTAACGCATGTGGTCTTGATGGACTCTTGATGCTTTCTTCCTCTTCAACATACTAAAGAAGTGTCGAATTTTCAATTTGTTCCACCATGTGCGAAACTCACATTTCCTGCTCTCCTATTGGAGCAACAGATCCTGAACCTTGAGGCTCATTAGATTTTTTACTTCCAGTTTCCATAGACATGTAATAGCAATTAAAGGGATCCCACTGGGCATGCCAACAAAATATGTTAACTGAAAAAGATAAAATTTGTGAAAGTGTGTAATATAAGCGTACTAAGAAATTAAATTGTTTCCAAACTAAAATGAAAATTGCATATTGACTTCTAATCAAAAGATTGTAAATCCATAGATTTTCTTAACAATACGTCTAAATTTGATCGCTAGAAAATAATAATAGTGAATTGAGAAAAAAATTAACAGTAATGAAACTTGAGCTGATGAGTAATAAGGAACTAAAATAAATAAATTTTGGAATGAAAACAAATGCTGCAGAAAATAGATTTACCGATGAAATTAAAAAAATATTAAGTTATAGGGAGTTGAATTAAAGCTAAAAACAACTAAAGCTAAAATTGAAATTAAACTGATGTCAATTGAAATTTGCCGAGATTTGAGTTGATTTATCTGTGTTAATGATTGTTGATCCTTTTTATTGGTTATTGATTTGTTTTTTCTTTTGATCTGCAGGTACTCTTCCTTTTATAGCATCAGGTCTAAATAATTGCTTGTCCCACTCCTATATTTTTTCTAACTGTCTCAACATGTAGTCGTTATTTTTATATTTCTCTTCACACATCTACTATTTTACTCCAACTGATTAGGCAGTACTCCTCATTTACAAAAATTATATTTTTTTAACTGTTTCTTAATCATCTGAAACTTTTCTTTATGGATACGGATCTAAAAAATTTTATGGGGCTTGCACTTTAATAGAATTAGGCCTTAACTCAATTAGCCAACAAAAATCTAGTGTAAACCATTTCTTAGGCAATGAAACAAAGGAAAATCCGTAACTGCATAGTGCGTAGAGCGTAAAGATCTTGACTTGAGAGAAGGATAATGAGGAAAGGAATTACATCATAAAGATCATCAAGCGAAAATGGTTCTTGTGATTCCCACTTGCGACTGATTCTCCATACTTTCTCGTAAGTCTGATGGCTTATCCAAAGTATTGGCATCCACATTCGGCTGGTAATTTGCATTTGCAATGCTTTCTTGTGAGATGCAGCCATCAAATTTTTACTTTGAGGTGCACCCTAACAGAGTCTGAGATTAGGCATCTCAAGGATAACCACAAGGAGGAATATTTATCGTATAAGTACTGCCTACCTTATTTGTTCAATACTTTGATTAAATAGGACGCTATAGTTATAAGGGGAATGTTAGGCAACTGTTCAATGCTCACTTTAATTAATTGGTGAGGAAAGAAAAATGGTGTGTGTTGGAATTATCATTGCTCATGGTTACAATAGCATTGGTGCTATGTGATTTTAATTGAGAGATGGATGAGCTTGACGAGTTCACTGATAAACTCATCTAGGAAGGGGAATTAACTGAGGATCAGAAAGATAAGTTTAAGAAGTTTGTGATAGAAGAGGTTAGAAAAGCAAAAAATAGCTAACTGGGAGAAATGGAATGCCGGGAATTGATGAACACCTTGGAAGAGATGAGTGAGGATACCAAAAGAAAGGGCATTCCAAGATATGGGATCTTACAAATTCTATCCTCAGCCATCACTAGATACACTTGATGTATCCAGTTGGATATTATCATCTGCTATAGTGCTATTATGGGAAGGCTCACAGGGTTGGGTTCTTTGAAGTAAGAATTACAAGTTTGCAAATTCAAGATCTTCCATAAATAGTGTCATGCACCGTAGAGGTTCAATCTTCAAAGTTCTAGACTTTTCCACCCAATTCTAGAGATATGTAGGGTATTCTACACCTTTCTTGATTTTTCTAGAGAATTGTAGAGATGTGTACATAATTTTTGTAAAGTGTAGAATTATAAAGAGAATTCTAGATGCGCGATAGAGACCCTTGGATCAAATTGATCCTATCCATCCATTGAAAAGGTAGAGGCCTATAAATATCCCTTAGCTCCTTATTTGTAACATACACAAGTTGTAAAGCTTTCTTTGAGTAATACAAAAGCATTCATCAAGTTTCCAAATCTTTGTCTTTCAAAGTTCTTAGTATCTTTACTCACTTGCTAGCATTTTCTAGCATTCGAGGAGGCTGACTAGCATTTGACTGAGGGAAAAGTTTGCTAGTGCAACACGGCCATTGGAAGAAAAGACTAAGCCCATGACAGTTGGTATCAGAGTCCGGTTTGAGTAAAGATGGCAGGCACAAGTGAGACTACTCAATGGCGGGAACCGACGAGAGCAAGCAATCGAAGAGGGAGAGATCAAGGTCGAGGGACGTGTTGGCTGACATGAATGCAAGGCTCCCAAAGGCGGAGCTTGCTATAGCCGAGGGGCAAGAGAAGTTCGAAGAGGCGGACCAACGCATCGAGGAGCTCGAGATGGGGAGAGAAGAGTTCCAAAGTGAATTGCAAGGTGCCGTGAACATTGCCGTAGCTACATGTCAAGACCAAGTGAAGGCCTTAGAAAGGACCCTTCTTGCCGAGATTCTAAATCTCAAGAATGAACTTGCTAGGGTAGTTGCCAAATTGGTGGAGACCAAGGAGGAACTAACCCTTTGCTAGAAGGCAGTTGCTCAAGGTGGGGGTATTATTGGTCCGATGGTAGTCACCACTCCTTCGAAGGTAGATGTTCATAAGCCAAAATCGTATAATGGCTCAAGGAATGCGAAGGAGATCGATAATTTTCTATGGAGTTTGGAGCAATACTTCAAGGCACTTGGCGTAGTAGAAGATGCCAAGAAGGTGGACCATGCCTCACTCTACCTAGTCGATACCTCGATGGTATTGTGAAGGAGGAGGTATAACGATATCGAGAAGGGGACTTGCACCATCGATAAATGGGATGAGTTTAAGAAAGAACTCAAAAGGCAATTCTATCCCGAGAATGCCGAGCATGAAGCGAGGGAGAAGCTTAGGAATCTTACACAAAATGGGAGCATCCGAGAATATATGAAAGAGTTCTCTAACATGCTCTTGGAGATCCCCGATTATCCCAATAAGGAGGACCTCTTTGCCTTCATGGATGGGTTGCAACATTGGGCCAAATTGGAGATCGAAAGACGTGGTGCCCAAGATCTTGCCACCGCAATTTCCATTGCCGAATCTCTTATCGAATTCAAGAGTGACAAGCCAAAGTCAATTAAGGACAAGGGTGGTAAAGGAAAGAGTGGGGGAGACACCCACCAAAGCAAGGAGAGCTCCTACAAATTCAACAAGGGTAAGAGCACTAAAGATGATAAGGGTGGAAGCAAACCAACTATTAAGTGCTTCTTTTATGACGGGCCACACAAGGTACGAGAATGCCCAAAAAGGCCAAGCTTTCTGCCCTAGTTGAGGAAAGGGAGGAAGAGGAACACCGGCGTGAGGAGACAAGGATGGGGTCTTTAAAGCTCCTTAATGCCATCAAGGCCAAAGTAGAGATGCCGAAGTTTAAAAGGAAAGGCCGCTTATATGTTGAAGCCAAAGTCGGCAAGCATACCATGAAAGCATTAGTAGACATGGGTGCTAGCTACAATTTCCTCGAAGTGAAGGAGGCCGATCGACTAGGCATCAAATACACGAAGGAGAAGCGATGGCTTAAGGCAATCAATTCTGATGCCAAGTCCACATTTAGTGTTGCATATGGCATCGAGGTAAGCCTTGGTGATTGGAGAGGCTTAGTAGACTTTTCAATTATGCCTATGGATGATTATGCAATTGTGTTGGGCATTGAATTCATGGACCAAGTTAAGGTCATGCCTATTCTTTGTGCTAACACAATATGCATATTAGATGAAGGCAATGCATGCATGGTGCCTCTAACTAGGGAGGCAAGTCTACAAGCCAAACAACTTTCAGCCACGCAAATCTCCAAGCGACTAAAGAAGGCACAATCCACGTTCCTTGCCACACTTAAAGAAGAGAGAGATGTGCCAATAGAGAATATGCCAAAGGAGATCTCCCATGTCCTCAAAGAGTTCGAAGATGTCATGTTCCTCGAGTTGCCAAAAAAGCTTCCACCAAAGAGAGAGGTGGATCATAAAATCGAATTGGTGCCTAGTGCAAGCCCACCTGCCGCGGTCCCACATAGGATGGCGCCTCCCAAGCTTGAAGAATTGAGGAGGCAGTTGAAAGAGTTGTTGGATGCGGGCTATATCCAACCATCAAAGGCTCCTTATGGTGCACTCGTGCTTTTCCAAAAGAAGCACAATGAGTCACTCCGTATATGCATCGACTATAGGGCACTCAACAAGATCACAATCAAGAACAAGTATCCAATCTCATTGATAGCTGATCTCTTCGATCAACTTGGCGATGCACGATGGTTTAGAAAGCTTGATTTGAGATCGGGCTTCTATCAAGTGAGGATAGCGGTTGGGGATGAGCCAAAGACAACATGTGTTACGAGGTATGGCTCCTTCGAGTTCTTAGTCATACCTTTTGGACTCACCAATGCCCTTGCCACATTTTGCACCCTTATGAACAAAGTATTCCAACCCTTCTTGGATAAGTTTGTTGTGGTATACTTGGATGACATAGTGGTATATAGCAAGACCTTGAAAGAGCATGCCAAACATTTGCACCAAGTCTTCCAAGTATTAAGAGAAAATGAGTTGTATGTCAAGAAGGAGAAATATGCCTTTGCTCAATAAGAAGTAATGTCCTTAGGGCACATTATGGGTGGTGGCAAGTTACGAATGGATAAGTCCAAAGTGCAAGCAATTGTGGATTGGGAGCCGCCAAAGAAGGTGACCGAGCTACGATCCTTCCTTGGCCTCATTAACTATTATCAAAGGTTCATCAATTGCTACTCCTCCATTACCGCACCCCTCACCGATTTGCTAAAGGATGGCATGAGAAGTTCGATATGGCACGTGCCTACTTAGTAAAGGCCGCGAAGAGAATGAAGAAGTGGGCTGATACGAAGAGAAGGCACATAGAGTTTGAGGAGGGGGACTTCATCATGGTGAAACTCCTCCCAAACCAAAGCCCAAGGTTTGCCAATATGCACAAAGGGTTGGTAAGGCGCTATAAAGGACCGTTCCTTGTGGAGAAGCGTGTTGGCAAGTTGGCCAATCGCTTAACTTTGCCATCACACTTAGATATGCATCCAGTGTTCCATGTGAGCTTTCTAAAGCCATTTTATGCCGACAAGGAGGAACCAAGCCGGAGCGAGTCGAAGAGAGCGCCTACGGCCATCACTACAACGCCCAAACGTGAGGTCGAGGAGATTTTGGCGCATCGAGTAATCCCAAAGCGTGGCACCCATCCAAGCTATGTTGAGTACTTTGTGAAATGGAAGGGGTTGCCATTTAGTGAATCAAGTTGGGAGCATGAGCTCAACCTTTGGGCCAAAAAGGATGTGATCGAGGCCTACGAGAGGGATACAACGAGGATGTCGCCATATTGAGTGGGGGAGAATGTCATGCACCGTAGAGGTTCAATCCTCAAATTTCTATACTTCTCCACCTAATTCTAGAGATGTGTAGGGTATTCTACACCCTTCTTGATTTTTTTAGAGAATTGTAGAGATGTGTACATAATTCTTGTAAAGTGTAGAATTATGAAGAAAATTCTAGATGCGCGACAGAGACCGTTGGATCAAATTGATCCTAGCCATCAATTGAGGAGGTGAAGGCCTATAAATACCCTTTAGCTCCTCATTTGTAACATACACAAGTTGTAAAGCTTTCTTTAAGGAATACAAAAGCATTCTCTAAGTTTTCAAATCTGTCTTTCAAAGTTTTTAACATATTTACTCACTTGCTAGCATATTTTAGCATTCGAGGAGGCTGACTAGCATTCGATTGGAGAAAAAATTTGCTAGTACCTTACGGTCGTTGGAAGAAAAGATCAAGCCCGTGACAATAGCCATATCTGTTAATTTCAAGATTCAAGAATTGTTCATAAATCTTTCTAGTACTGATTGGAGGATTCATGTTAGATTGTGTTCCCATTTTTGCATGAACATGATTCCTTGATTGTTTTGAGCTCCATTGCGCTATAGATTTATCCCTTATAAGTAGGAATGTTTTCTATCGATCAAAAAAGAAAACAGCATAGATACGGATAAGCTTTTGCAGGCCAGCCGGCCAAAAAATCAACTTTTTAATTAATTACGTATATTAAAATTAAAATTCATTAATTACTATGCTATAACGTTGTTTCCATTTTTTCTTTTTCCTTTTTCCTTTCAGCATAACAATAACATCTTCTTCTGTATCTCTCCGTCCTACCTTGTTCTTTTGAATTGATCAAAATGAATGACTTGCTCACGGTAATCTTTTTATTCTTTTTTCTCTTTATTGTTTAGTTGATATATATGTTCTGTTTGTGTGTGTGTATTGATGAATGTATAGTTATAGTGTTATCATAGAGATTGTAATAATTTTTCTCCTTTGGTTCAAACATGTTGTAGTATTGGAATTCAGTCTAAATTTGGTGTCGATCATGGGTTTCACTTTTTTGTTTAATGGTTATTTGAATTTTGTAGAGTGCTGTAAGGAGCTAGCCTAGTCGTGCTTGGTATGAAATTGGCATGGTTATTAACCATGACTGTTCTAATTCTCATATCTTTGTTTGATTGCTGGAGAATCTTTAAGAAAAATTAACTGCGATGGAGTTCTCAATTCAATTTTTCAAATAGAAGTTTCGGGCAAATTCTGGATTTTTCCTTTGTTTTCTTTTAGTGTCTGTGTGATTTAGCAGCGTCTGCGTCCAGCTGTCAGCTTTTAGTTTTGAGAATACTATAGATAGCCCAGATTGATTTCTTGGATTTCCATTTCAAGATGATATGTCTATTTGATTCATTATGGGGCTTTTGATTTTTCTTTTCTTTCTTTTATGATGAGAATTTGATTGTTCTTTCAAACCTAATCACTCGTGATATAATGATCTACTTGCAGGATTCATTTGTTCGGGACGCCAAAGGGCCTCTTGGCAATAATGACATCGAAATGGGGATGCAGCTTCCAAGGAGCAACTCTGATATGGGAATGGAAACTTTCAATAAGCAGGTATTTTTATATTCCTAGTATTTTTTATCATTCATTGTAAAGGAAAGCATGATTCCTTTACAACTATCCATTTTCCTGTTCAATTCTATGGAATCAAAAGAGTAAATACTCTTTTTTTTTTAATCTTCTAATGCATTATTATTATCTGGCTCTTTGATAGTTTTCTCAATTTGGGTTTACATATTCTCTCACTACCTTCTTATACTTGTTCTTCCTTTCTCTCTTAGATACAAGAGGTTGAGAAACAGGTTGATAAGGTTTCCATCCTTCTCAAGAACCTGAAGGTATGAAAATCCTGACAAAGTTTTACCAATAAGCTTTAGCTTAATGGTACTGGTTTTGATCTCCAATCAGACTCTTTGTACCAAAAAGTACCCTGACAAAGTTTATGTTTAACAATTAAATGATGAATCAAATTACCATGGATTATTTAAATATATTCAGAAGCGTAGTGGTTTGTTTAAATCATCCATCACATTCCAATACATTTGTGTAAGAATTAGAATATTTTGCTATGCTGTAGCCTAACAGTAGTTCACTGGAAAAATTCTCAAAAGAACAGCATAGTTAGAGTGATTTCTTCTACATTTGCTTCATCATCCAGCGTAACTTGTGCATCATATTGAATTATGATCTGCTATCCTTTATCTGGTTGGGGAAAAAAAAAAAGAAAGAAAAAGAAATTTTCATATATAACCTTTCTAATATAGACTTCTGGGCAGGATGCTAATGAGGAATCGAAGTCTGTAACAAAAGCATCTGCCATGAATGGTGAAATCTTGGACTGCATTCATTATCAATCTTCAAATATTCATGCTAAGTTCTTCTGCTCACTCTTTTTTTTTTTTCCTGTTCAATGCAGCTATCAAGAAGAGAATGGAGAAAGACATTGATGAAGTGGGTAAGATAGCACGTAGTGTCAAAGCCAAACTAGAAGCAATAAACAAAGATGTAATACTTCATTCGCCATTAGCATAAGAATATTCAGGGCATCTAAAAATTTTCTGCTTATGTCCTTGTTTCTGTATCTCCAGAATTTAGCAAATAGACAGAAACCTGGATGTGAAAAGGGAACTGGTGTTGACAGGGCTAGGATGAATGTTACAAAGTATGTTGGCTGTGAAGTTCTTGGAATATTAAATTCTTGTGTTTCTTATTCTGAACAAATTTCATGAATATATCCATAAGTATTATTTAATCATTACTTCATTGCTTTGAATCACAGTGCCTTAACAAAAAGGTTCAAGAATTTGTTGACAGAGTTTCAGGTACATCCATATGTCAAGGCGGGTATGTTCAATGTTGGTTTCTTTATTTTCTCATTTTTGTTGTTCTGTTTCAGACATTAAGACAGAAAATACGAGATGAGTATCGTGAAGTTGTGGAGAGAAGGGTCCTTACAGGTTTGTAAGAAAAGAGTTTAAAATTAGTAAACTTTACAGTAAATATTTCTAAGTCGAAGTTTCATTAATAACCTTTTGCAAATTTGCTATCTATGACTTTGCAGTTACTGGAAACAGACCTGATGAGAAGGTGAGCCTAAATTATGGAACTAGAAATTGTGCTCTTTTGATACGGATGTTGTCATAATTGGCAAAATTTAATGTGCTAGACGATTGACAAGCTGATCGAAACTGGGAATAGCGAGCAAATCTTTCAGAAGGCAATTCAAGAAATGGGCCAGGGACAGGTATATATACCTCTTCTCAAGTGTAGATCCGATAAGTGGTAGTAAAAATTCTAATGATTGGCCATGGATTCAGGTGCTAAATACTCTGGAAGAAATCCAGGAGAGGCATGATGCTGTAAAGGAAATTGAAAAAAAGCTTCTTGATCTGCACCAGGTAAATCAATATCTGCTCAGGTACAACTTATCATTCAAACTTGTCTTAATGTGGGTAATTATTTGGCAGATTTTCCTTGATATGGCTGTTCTTGTCGAGGCGCAAGGAGAGATCTTAGACAACATTGAAAGTCAGGTTTGTTTCTTTTCTACTCAAGTCCCGTTTGTCTTCTAATAAACAGAAAAACAATTAGTGCCTGAAATTACATAGATCATCAATTTCAAATTTCTCATACCATTAGAGCCAAGGCAACAGATTTTCAATCTATCATCATCAGTTTATCTATGCATATGACAGAAAGTAGAGCTCTGCTCCTGCTGCCATTACAGGAACTATCAAATAAAACTGACATACTTATTTTTGAAAAATTTTGGATGCAGGTGACAAATGCAGTGGATCATGTTCAAAATGGTACAACTGCTCTTCAAACTGCAAAGAACTTACAAAGGAACTCAAGGAAATGCATGATGATTTCCATTTGTTTGCTCTTGCTTATTGCAATTATCATTGTGCTCTCCATTTGGAAACCTTGGAAGAAGTAACCAGTACACTAGACTATGTAGTTTTCTGGAATGCATTTTTTCTTCTCCTTCTGGAGATGTATTAATTATAAGCAAATAATGCAAGAAATAATATTTCAGGCTTGCTCTCTGGATTCGAACTTTATTTACAAATAATGCAATCCTCTCATTCACTATGATAATGTCTATAGTGTTAAATGATGCAATAACTTTCTGGTTACTTTACAAAGCAGCAGCAATCCATGCTTGAGTTGAATCTATTTTTTAAGTATAATTAGCAAAATTATGCATTTTAATCATTATAGTTCGCTGATAACTTCACAGTTTTTAGTATTTGAATTAAACAAAAATAGAAGGGTGAAGGAAAAAGACACTTGCCATTGCATTGCAAGCATAATGAAATATGCAAATTACAGTGAACATAGACATGCTTTTTTCATTTTTTCTCTAAATTTAGAAGAGAAGCTCTAAAGAGCTAAACCAGAAAACAACAATAAGAACCGAGGTGACTTTAAAATAAAACCCAGAATAGAGTAATTGTCTGTCCAATTATTGCCACAAATTGTTAATGAAACTCTTCCAGTTCCATAAATGCAGGAACTGGCTAATCTTCACCATACTAAATAGAGGCTCCTACATCCTAGCCCTTGCCATCACTTCACTTCCTGCACTGCCCATTTCTGTTGCCCCTGGCCTTGTCCATGTCTCCTTGAATTGCTCTTCAGTCACTCCTGCAAATGATAATTCAAATCACAAAAATTTGTCAAAAATGAAGCTCGAAAATTGAGTATTTTCACAGAAATCTTCAATGGAAAAGGCGACTTCAGGGTTTGAATTCCAATATTATTACGGAAACTCAATCATTGAACTGCCTATCTACGAGTGTACTCACCTTTGCCCATGGCAGCAGTGGAAGAAATGCCTCCCTGCACGGTCTTGAGGTACCGATCATAAAAGTTGGCACCGGACCATTTCTGATGGGCAAGAGTGTCGACTCCATTGTTTCTCTCTTCTCTCTGGATCTTCTCCACATATGCAAGCATTCCTCTTCTTGCAAAGTCCTTAGCAAAGGTATCGATGACAAGAGCATCAGCATGGAAACCTGCCAGTGTTATGAACTGCCAACAGAAACCAAGCTTGGCAATTCTTGGAATGAAATCCACCATCTGTTGATCAGTCATTCCTGAAGCATCCCAATTGAATGATGGTGAAAGATTGTAAGCCAACATCAGCTCTGGGTGCTTTGATTTCACCCCTTCTGCAAATTTAGTGCACTCAACCAAATCAGGGCTTGAAGTCTCCATCCAAACAAGATCGGCATGAGGAGCGAAAGCCCACCCTCGAACGATGGCTGCCATCACAGATCCTTTAAACCTATAAAACCCTTCTCTTGTTCTTGGCAAATCCCAGTCCCAGAACAGATTCTTAACCCCCAGTCTTTCAGCAATCTCTCTGCCTTGTTCATATGAAAGACACTTATCATAGCTAGAGTGATTCATCCATTCGTTCATTCTCCTCCTCTTCTCATCTTCGCCGATATTCATGTTCTTGATAGCATCCATTACACATTCAAAGAATGTCTTGAGTTGAGCCATTGCAAGCCAATTATCCTCAAGGGCTTGAAGATCAGCTCCAGTTTTGCCATTAGCCATTCCATCAGCCAAAAGGGTAGCCAAACTTTTGCCTCTAAGATTAGGATTAGTTGCCCCCAAAATGAACTGATGATCTCTAGTATCCACATTGGTTTGAATCAAATTAGCAGCAACAGCATCAGTTCTAGCCACCAACACAGTCTCCACACCCATAACATCAAACTGCAGCCTAGCAGCCACAAGCCTGTTGATATGTTCACTAATAGCAACAAGCACTTTCCCTGCCATATGCCCACATTTCTTAGTGACTGAGGACTGATCCTCAATGTGAACACCAGCAGCACCACGCTCAACAAATAGCTTACAAAGCTTAACAGTAGCAGTAGTGCCACCAAAACCAGTATCACCATCGGCTATAATTGGCTTGAGGTAATCAACATAAGGGGTCCTAGCCCTCTCCTCGCGGCTCATGCTCATTCGAGCCTCTCTTTGCTTCCTGTCATGGTATTGTTGGGCAAAAAACAGATGTTCAACTTTGTTAGGGACAGTGTCATAAGGGTAATCAGCAAGATCAGGGCCTGGTTCATTGGTGGTGGTGTGGGTAGATGAGCACTGCCAGCCAGAAACATAAATGGAGTCCAAGTGTTTAGCCATCATGGTAACTTGAACAGGGTCAAGTGCACCAAAGGTTCGTGAAGCAGTGCCATTGGCTTGGTGGGTTTTGAGGGTTCGCCATAGTTTTTTGGCCATTTCGTTGGAACCATAGCTCTGTTTGAGATTGCCTCTTAGAGCCACCACGTCTTTTGCTGTGTAGGGTCGCCGAGTTAGCCCGAACCTCTCTGTATTCCACCATGCTTGCACTTCTGCAACTTCAGCTTCAAATCTCCCTTCCTCTTCCATAATCTGATCATTCAAACATTATATTATACATAAAAAGAACCAATCTATGTCTAAATAAACAATTCTTTGAAGGAAGTAGTCAGATTTTCTTTTTCTTTTTTTCCTCCTAAGTTGACAGATTATAACAATAGTATGTTTTTTTACAGATGATCCGACTGCATAATTCAATAACTTACAGTTCTGATCACTAAAACAGTATCAAACAAACAAGTTTTTTCCTCCACCAATTATATATATACCATATAAAATATACAATTGTAACAAAAAAAAAAATGCCATGGAACAGAAATTAAAAATTCAATCCTTGATACTTGTATATTCAAAATGAAAAATAAAAATGGAAAAGGAAAAGAAAAGAGAGCATATTTTTGGTGGCTACACTTCACATATTTGTGTGATTAAGTTTCTCAATTAAAAATTTATGTAATTTACTTCTTTATATATATATATATATATATATATATATATATATATATATATATATGTATAGTACTTAACATCTAATTAATGATATTTGAGAGATGTAGTTGATAAAAATTTTTACTTAGTCTCTTTTTTTAAAATAGAGAACATAATATAATTAATGATAGTTAATTGAATAAATTTTCAAGAGATAAATTTAATTGTACAAAATTCTAAAGTTTAGGGAGCAAAATAAGTAACCTTTTTCTATTCAAAATTTTTTTTTTAATATATAAAAACAGAAAGAACTTGCTACCCTCTTTAAAACTAGCTAGCTTAAAGAACTTGTTAATTTAAAAACATTTTTTTCCCAAAAAATAGAGAAAAAATAAAGCTATATATTGCAAGAAATCCCTAGAAAATGCTGGAATTCTTGCAGATAATGAGAAGAAAAAATTGGCAAAAAGAAAAAACACAAGACACTGAAAGAGAAGAGAAGGGAAAGAAATGAAAGAAAAGGCATACCATTGAAGGAACGGAGAAAGATGCTGCCATGTTTAACAAATTAAGCTTTATTTCTTATTCAGAAGGGCAAGCTTTCCTGTGGAAATAAAACTTGGTGAAAGGGTTCCTCTCCAAGCTCCTTAATTTATAAGAAAATTTCAGTCGTGGAGATAAGTGTAAAAGAAAAAAAATGAAATTTCTAAAACTAAACTAAGTAATTACTTGGAATAATATTAATATTAAAAGAAATTCATATTGCTGAGTAAAATAAATAAAAGAAAATATAAATATATGTATGTATTTGAACATTATCTTCAGAAATTGAGGGATGCATGTGCATTGGGATATGCATCTGCAGGCACGTATTTTTCTAAGCTTGCCATGGCAGCCATGCTACTGTTTCATTCCGTTTTGCAATGATGTCACCTTTTCTGATCATATTTATTTCCGTTTTTATTTTTATTATTGTTATTATTATTATTATATTGAGTCAGACATTGAAGATATCAAAAATAAAAAAAGTGTACTTAATAAAATGTGGATAAGTTGACAAGAAACTCTTTTAGCTTAATTAGAGGTTTCGAATTCAGAGTCTTGAAAATATAACTATTTTAAAACTCTTATGAAAGTACTTTACTGTCCTTCAGTGTCTTATTCTGTACAAACAAAATTAGTTTTAATCTATTGATTAATAGACTAAAAATATATGTAGTTTGGAAAAAAAAAAAAAAAGTACTTGATAACCTAAATTAAATAAATTTGATAAGAAAATATCACTTGTTTATTTATGTTAGTTTAGTTAGTTATATCACATCAGAAAAGGGAAAAAAAGTTTAAATTCAGTTCATAAACAAATTTATAGATAAATTCAATTATAATTCATTTTATTATTTTATTGGAAGATAGAGTAATATTAAGGATATTTTTCATTTTTCAACATTCCACAACACTTGTCACTTTCTAATTTGTTATTGAAGAGAGAAAAATTTTAAAAAAAATAAATTTTTTTTTTCTTTATTATTATTCTCTCTCCTCACCAATCAATCAAAACATGAGTTAATTATGTGTTATATAATAGATATAGTTATTTTCTTGTATATAAACTTCCACCAATATTTATGAATGATGACAAGAAAACTAAAACTCAAGATCTCTTTCAATTCTTAGAAATGAGAATTAATATTAATTAAGTCACTCATTAATTAGCATTCATTATATTAAATTAATAATAATAATAATAAATAGTCATGTGAGTATTTTTTTGTTAATTAACGAAGGGAAAAATAGAGTTAGTAGTTTTTTTCAATATTGTAAGAATGAATATTGTTGTGCTCATCAATTTAATATAAGATCAGACCAGCAAGTTAATATTTACATGTGATTTCTTATAAATATAGAAAAAAGAGAAATGTATATTGAACCGAACAGATTTAGTATTAATTTTTTTGGATAAATTATTAATATACTTCTGAACTTTTGTTGAATACACTAGTTAGTCTCTTTATTTTTTTAAATATGTTATAAAATCTTTCAGATTTGGTTACAATAACTTGAAAAATTATCTGTTATTTTTAAATGAAATATTTCGTTAGTCAACTAGAATATATCTAGTTAATCAACTGAAAAATATCAAAAATATTTATTTATTTTTTGATAACATTTTGTTAATTTAAAAAATACAATATTAAAAAAATGACAAATTTGATATTTTGATATCAAGTTGATAACATTAAAATTTTTTTGCTATTTTTTAAGACAAAAAAAATAACAAATTTGATATTTTGTTTATATCTAATGGAAAAAATTAATGAAAAAAGTATATAGTATATTAAACCAAACATGAAAAACTTTATAATATATTTTTAAAAATAAATAAACCAAATACTAATATATTTAATCAAATTTTAGGAATTACAGTAATTTATCTTTTTTTTTTCCAAAATGTTAGTTCTTTTAATAATATTATCGTCCACAATCATTTATTTATTTTTATTTTTTTAATAAGTCCATTCAAATAAACTTGGAATATGTATGTCTTAAAAATGTGTCATCCCCCCACTCTCTAACTTTTTCTTTAAAAAAAACAATTGATACATATAGCACGAAACTTAATTAGTATATTTATTGTAAAATAGTAATAATAAAATGAAAATTATAAATTTAATATTTAGTCATTATAAAAATAATATAAATAATAAATTTCAAATAGAAACTTAATATATGCTTTTGCCTTTTTTGGCAATCACTTGAAAAATTAATGCTTAATGTGGTCTCTATGGTTTTTCATTTACCATTCATCCATTTTTTGTTATATTTTGATTTTATTTTTTTCCCAATACTCCATCCATCTTTATTTATATCGAATACTAAAGTTAGTAATAATCAAGCTTCTCAATAAATAATAAAAGTAATATGAGCTATCAAGAGAATGTTCAGAATTACTCTCTTAGCTTTCTTTTTTTCAAATGCGTGTAAAATTTATATTATTTTTTAATATTTTTCTTTCCATAAAGAATTTTGGAAGCTGATTTTTATATTTCAAACTTAGGTTTTTAGTTTTTTTCTCCCCTTATTTAAACTTTTGGCTTTTGTCCCTCGGCTCTGCCACTAATAAAATGGTTTATAATATTTTGGATGATTCAGATTTGAATCTCTCTATTCTATTCATGTGGATAAGAGTTCATTTTTCCCTCTCTTTTCAAAGAATTAGAGATGGAATACAAAATTTACCTAGTTTGGTTTCATAATCTATATTCAAGAGCGAAATAGAGAGAGAAAAAATCCACTACAAAAGAGAAATATTAATTTCAATCACTGAAAACTCTAACCGTCCATATATCTTTCTGTTTCAACGGACTTCAAAAAATATTTAATCGAATTATACTGCTGACTTTTCATATGGGTTCATAGAATCCCCAAACGAAGTGTATCAACAAAACATCAATATGTTGATAGCTTTGTGTTATATATGCTTAGAAAATGTGCAATACTATGGTTTTATCATGATTAATTCATTTTTTTTTTCGAATCACATGTGTTCTCAATCAGTTTATATGTCAACGAACTGAAATTAATATTGCTCGTATTGGATAGGATTCCGAAGAGCGGCAAATATTCCCATAAAAATTTTAAAATAGCTGCATTACCAGAATTTAAACTCCGTAGCAATTCATCTACAACTTCTTGGGTATGATTATTTTTTTGTTTTTGTCACTATCAATGGTTCAAAAGTGTACTTTGACCATATAACACAGTTGATTTCAGATCCGGAAGGATTTGAAGGATATGTTTATTTTAGTGAATTGAAGATTTTATGGGATGATTAATTGATGAATTAAGCCTAATCTTCCATCTTGTTCTTATGGTAAGTTATTTTTAGATAATAATAATAATAATAATAATTTCAAAATAATAATAATAATCTAGTGGGAAAATGAAACTTATACTACAGTTGTACCAACTTAATTGGAGTAATATGATGCGTTTCTGATTTCTAAACTTATTGGCGGACTCAAAAAGGTTAGTAGGGTCATAGCCTCCCTTACCTAGAAAAATAAAATAAAATGTAATAGGTTTTGATTTTTTTATTTTCTTAATTGGAATTATGGATTTGCCTTTATTTTTAGCTTTTTTAGTCTTTATTTTTTTATTTATTAAAATTTTAATTTCTTTAAGAAGCTTTGTTGCTTAAAAGAAACAAAAAACTGTCCCCTCTAAATTTCTTAAACAATCATATAGTAAATAAAAGATAAAACAATGGAAAAGAAAACAAAAAATACAAAATAATTAAAATCAACTTACTAGAAAAAGTGAAAAAAGATCGATAATAGTTGAACGATTGAACAAATATATTCTAATTCTCTACTTGTATATTTAAAAGCTGACAATTCGTATCTTATAACTGTAAACGTGTCGTATTGCTATCGTATCAATTTAAATGTGATGTTTCGTGGCATGTAATCCTGTAATACATTTAGCTATATATATTAACATATAAAATTACCAACAACTACAGTGAATATTTTATAAGCACATATTGATTTTTATATGCATTAATAATTTGGTATTGTATAACATAGATAAATATTAAAGTATATATAAACATATTTATATGTGTACGAAATAAAATTTATTATTATAATAAAATTTAAACAATTAATTATATGTATGATTATTATTTACATAAATTATATTACTAATTTATTAATTTTTATTTACATATATTAATATAATTAATTATAATAGAATATATTATAAATTTATTTACATATAAATTTATATATATATATAATTAAATAATTTAATTATTCAATATTTTATATATTTTTAAATGTGTATTTATATTATATCATGAAAAGTATGTATTTAAATATCTCCACATGGCTAAAAGATTAATGTGAAACATGGAAGCCTTCGGCCTTTACATCAAATTTAATAGATAGACCAAACAATTGATCAATAGCAAAAAAAAAAAAAAAAAAAGACCGAACAATTGATAGATATTCAATTTTTTCCTAATTGCTTCTTTTTTGAAAAACAGTATGGAATCATTTTTAATAAATAAATTAGTATAAATATTTTCTTAAAAAAATTTATTGATATTATTTTTTCTTTCATGAATAGTTAAATAAATGGAAAGTTGAGAAATAGAGGATAAAATATAAATAGTCTCAAAATTTTTATAAATATATCGAATTGGTATAAAAAATTAAGAAAAAATTATTATTTATTCTCTATAGTTTGACATAATACATTAGTACTTCTTGAGTCTTGAAAAATATATGATTTACCCATGCAGTTTGATATAATATATTAGTACCCCAAAGGTTTGAAAATTATATAATTTGCCTCCTATAATTTGACATAATATACTAGTACTCTCTGAGATTTGAAAATTATACTATTTACCTTCTGAAAGTTTAATATATTGCACTAATACATCATATCAAGTTCGATTTATTATACTAATACCTTCTGAATCTTGATATATTGTACTAGTATTTCCATAAAAAAAACATATTTTTTCTTACTAATGGTAAATGGTTTAAAATTTAACAAAAGAGTTATATAGTTTAACGAAAATAAAATATATGAGACAAATAGTATATTTTTCAAATTTCAGAAATACTAATTTATTATGTTAAATTATAAAGAGTAAATAGTAATTTTTTCAAAAATTAATTTTGTATCAAATAATTATTAGTGATACTTTAGAATTGGATTTTAAATTATAGGATCATAAAAATCTTTCCAGTAGATTTGTGATAATGTGGATGTTGAATTTGATGTGAATAATGCTACATCAGTATGAATCCATAAAAAATATTTTTAATATCATTCGTTATTAATTTAATATAAAATAAAATTTTGATATATATATATATATATATGGTTGAAGATTGAGTGGAATTCTTCAGTGTAGGGAATTGGTAAGATAGGTGACGTTATGTGTAGAGTTAGAAAAGGGTTGGAATTGGGAGTCCCGAGGAGAAATAGGAAAAGATAAGCCTATCTTAATGATCTAATCTACAATTTTATCCATGAAACCTTTTTCCTCTCAATCCGATTCCGATGGTATTGGTAGCCGCCTCCCACCCACTCATCCCATTCTTATCTCCCCCTTTCCTCCAAATCCAATTATCATTTTTGCATTGGAATTTGGATGTTCATCTAACTATTTTGATGCACCGCAACCGCTTGCATTCCCTCCTCCCTAGGGTTGATATTGGATTGGAAAATTTCCGTTCTACATGGAAATTTGCTTCAAATGGGATGAGAATTTTCTAATTTATCTCCCTATAAAAACAGGAATGGAAAAAATATCTTTCCCAGTAAGTACGGCGGAATAGAGGGAAAATATACTCCCCATCATATATGGAGATCCCCATCCCAGCCTATAGAGTCCCAATAATTATATTTTAAAATTATATATATATAGATAATAGAACATTTAGTCGATATTCAAAATTATTATTAAGTATTTTAAAAATAAATTTTTAATTTTTTTATTTGACTGATTTTTAAAATTTTTATAAACTACATTTTTCAAATCCGTTTCTGGATTCGAAAACAGTTTTTTAAATTCAAAAAAGTTAGAAATATATATATTTTTTTTCGATTTTCTTGACTCAATGCCAAAAGGCCCTTTAATTTTCTTCATTTTGACATACAAGTAACCATGAAGGATAGGCGGCAAACTCCACAGCCATGCATGCCGTTGCAAAACGGTACAAACATTGCAACTTGATTACCATTGTGTGTAAAACTAAATGGAGGAAAAGCCAAGAACACCTAAAATTGGCCAACTTGATGATGGATACAAGGTGATAGAGTAAATTTATCAAAATTAGCAGAGAACGAAGAAAAATCACTCTTTCCACATGTCTGCAAATTCATCAGGCTCCAATGGATTTGATAACTCGTGCATTTTCCTCCTCGTCTTGGCTTTCACTTTCTTCGCAAACTTTCCAGCCTTCTGTATTTTCTCCATTGCTCGTATCTGGAAATATAATGAGGGGAAAAAATGCCTCGTCAATTACTAAAATAGAGTGATGGTCACAGTGACTGAAGATAACAAATTCTTAAACAATGGACAATAAAGAAATCCAAATAAATATGACTTGCTCAAATAAACAACAATTATCCGTTTTGTCTTTCCTCGTAGGCAAAAAAGGGTAGAAGAGCGAAGCCTCAACAAAGTATTCAGCAATTAAGATATTCAATGATGTAGTGATGATAACTACTCAATCTAGTGATGTAATGACAATGAAGGTAAAAAGCTTGTCTAACTAGCAGAAGCCATTGCTACTTCTACACCAAAACCAAATTCATCATTGAGGAATAGCTAATGCAAGAACTAACTGCTCAAAAAATAGTGACAGTAAGGGCAAAACCCATGACTAATTAAACATAACAGTTGAAGACAGTACCATAGTTGTTAAAGGCGCACCCACAGGCTTCAGCCTTAGCGCCTTGAAAACCCAAAGGCAGGTGCTGCACAAAAGTGTGCGCCTTGGGCCTAAGGCAAGGAGCGCCTTTATTACATTAGTTAAATATTTGTATTTTTTTTTTATTTTTAGTGTGAGAAAACCTAAACCATTGATTATAAATTGAAAAAAACTTTCAGTAGATTTTACCACACCTAATTATTTCCAAAACAAACAATAAAAACAAAAAAATAAAAATTATGGTAAAGAAAACATATGTTCCCGCCTCCACAAAAATGATTTGAACAGTACAATTTAAACGCAAGACTAATTGTGCTTTATTATGATAATTCATAATTGATAAGTGTTAGAATTTGTTAACTACAATATTAGTAAGCTTAGGATCCTTGTGTGTTTAGAACTTCAAGTCTTTAGTAAGGCTAAAATTTTTGTGTTTAGGATTTCAAACCTTAATTAAGTTTTTTTTGTGTATGTGTTTTTATTTTATTGTTATGACTTATGTGTTTTAAGTTTTAACATTTATAATATTATATTAACTCGCAAGTAGTCTAATAATAAAATTTATAATTTTTTCAATTATTTTTTATTTTTGCGCCTCATGCCACTCAGGCGCGAGCCTGCACGTTGTGTCTAGGCTTCAAGACCCCTTAGCGCCTTAATGCGCCTTGCGCCTTTAATAACTATGGATAGTACTAATGCACGTAAACCAAATTCATTAGTAAGAAATCTCTACCTGGTTAGGTGATACGTAGAAGGGATTCTCATATAGTGTTGGGCCTCCAAAGCTGCCACCAAATATCTTGATAGGGTTCAAACAAAATCTTGGACCAACCTGAGTGCGACCAGTTTCTCAAGTTAAATGACCACCATAAGTGCTTCGCAGCATGTTACAATGCAAAATCATATTGATACAAACCTCAACAAGAGTCATCTTATCCAGTCCACCTCGAGACACTTTATCGGATTCATTATGAGGAACAGATATCTATACAGAAGAAGAAGATAATGATGATGATAACCATTAACTTCTAAAATAAAGAGTTGCAAGAAATGAAGTGCAGAATAATATAACATTGTTTACAGCCCAAATATGGGACAACAAAACATTCCAGATAGCCTGCTGCTATTATGTGCTCCCAATGTTAGATCAATAACAGGGAAAAAAATTAGGAAATTCTTCAAATAAAGAAGAAAAACTGCATCTTCCTGTTTTGATGCACCACCACTAGACTAGTTTTTCTACATCTAACTGAACACATTTCAGGATCCACTTACGTGAAATCTAACAAGTTTTACACAATTTAATCATCACATAATTTTATGACACCTAATGGATCAAGACCTTTTTAAAATATTTCCCCATTACAAAATTTATATATTCTCTCCCTAATCAAGCAATATATTATAATCTTTTTAATTCACTTTCAATAAGATATTTTCATTTTAATTTATGTATAAGGTTGTTTAGTCTCCTATTTAGTGCCCATTTGGTTGAATTTTTGTTCCCAACAGCGAGCGGTTCAACAAACAAAAGCTGATATGACATGTTTGGTAAGTTAAAAGCTAAGTCAGCTTTTCAAAAAAATCCAACAGCTAGCTTTTTTATTTTTAACATGATGCTAGCAGTTTAGTAAAAACTGAAAATCTCAACTTTTAAGATGCTCAGCTGATAATATTTTTTTAAATACAAACCTTTTAAATAATGATAATTAAAACAAGACTAATATTAGTTTACTTATTTATTATTAGTTATCTGTGTCAAATAATAATTTGGATAGCTTTGTGATCCATATAGCAAACTACAAATTGATTCATATCCATAGTTCAGCATCTCTGTATTTTTAATTCCCAATGATTTTATTATTTGTGTTAATACATACATATACAAAAAAATAAATGAACAAAAATTATTTTTATAGATTTGTTATCAGAATCAGATAGGAATATTAAGGCACTTACTATTACCAATAGTACAGTAAATGAGAGAAAAACTCATTGTAAAATATGAAAACCATGCCAAATATAAAGGACATGTGAATAAGCTCAATAGATTCAATAATGCACCAAGGAAATTATGCCACAAAACTCTAAAAAGTATATAATTTACCTGATAATTGCGAAACCATATATGATCATCAACAATGGAGAAAACAAAGACATGATCATAATAAGGCTTAGATTTTCGGTGCTCCTTTGGTGTTCCAAATATCTGAGAAGAAACAAATAAAATATATTGATGCATGAAGTATTGTGTGAAAGACTGAAAGTACTTTCAGATAACCTATCTAACATATAGCAGTATTAATATCAATCACACCCCAAATGCTGTCCTGACTCCTGAAGCAGCAATGGGATCTAAAAATCTTGAAAAATGAACTAATCTGATATGATATTTCACGCAATGAACTACAAAATGTATTCCATAAATATCACCAAGCAAATAAAGATTCAGGATGATTTTAGACATGCCTTCAACAAAATTGCCAATATACCATAGCAAAATAAGTGACAAATTTCATATATGATAATCATCCATGCAGATGCTCATGTCTATCCTCATGTTATTGGCAGTCAAGGCTATAAGAGATAGGGAAAGAGAGGTCTTAGAATTATTGCAAAATCGCACTTAACATAGTGTATTTGAGAATATTTCTTGATTGAATTCGCTATAAATAGAAAGACTTAAACATATTGCGTGAAATGAATTTTGTTTTCAAAAAATTAAAAAAAAATAGTTGTTTCAATGACACACTAAAGGAAATAATATAGATAACTACTATTTAAAGAAGGAAGCCAAAAACACCTGCATTAACATCTCCTTCAAGAGTTTCCAGTGGGCATCTTTATCAAAATTAGCTGAGAAAGTCAGGATTGGTCGTGAACCTTTTAAATGATTTCCAGTAAGCTTCAGTTCTTCCATCGTATGCACTGAAATAAACCCAAAAAAAAAAAAATCACATTGATCAGGCCATAGTAAAAGAAAAGAAGTTAAACAGGTCAAGTGGTTACCAAACTAGATTAATGATTAATCTGTTATGTAACAAATAAATATACATGAATAAAGTAATCCCTACTGAAGAATATGTTCAAAATAGCAGTAGCACAATGCTAGAGACCAAAATAAAAGTTACCAGCATTAACCAAAAATTTCACAGACGGACCACCAGGGCATTTGGCCATCCATAAATACAGGTCTTTATGTTTCCTGCACTGCAGAAGAGAAGAAAAAGACAAAAATGAAACTTAAGTACACATCAAGGCAACTAAAGATAATGTTGTTTTCCTGTTCTCCAAAACTCAAAAGTGTATAATCACAAGATGATATGGCTTTCCATTAAAATATTAAGATAAGCAACAAACAGGGAACACAAACAAGCCCAGAAAAGGCTTCCTTTTTTTCAATGAAGTAAAAATATTCACTAATCAGAACAATACAGAACTCAATAAGATAATACAAACTTAAGCGAAAATCACCTCGAAGAATAAACAGGAAGAACAGCTCTTCAACTCAACCAGCTCATTAAGCGCCATCCCTTTACTGCTTTTGGACTCAACCTTGTTATCCTTCTTACAATGAGGCAAAAGAGACACCACATTCAACATCAAGTGCCGATACCTACCCAACACAGAAATTAATCCATTTACACAATAACAAATTAAAAAAGATACATAATTTCAATAAGCCAGAAAATAAAAAAGCAAGGGACTTCATATATAACCTGTAATTGATACGGCGAGAACAAGTAACCAAAACCTTCTCTTTGTTCCTAAAACCCTGTGGTTCACTTGCTTTAACTTCACTCTTGTCTTTCCAACCAAGGAGTGTCCGCTTAGGTCGCTCTGGAGTACTTTCGTCTTTCTTTTCGAGTGCCGCCGCCGCCGAGACCTCTGCTTCACTATGCTTTCTCTTTTTCCCCATCGTAATCTATGAAAACTGAAACCCACCGCACAAATAAGATGAATGATAAAATAAACGAAGGAGAAATAGCGGAGGAGGGAGCTCACCTGGGTGGCCTCTGGGCAGAGCAGCAATTGGTGCTTTCTGTTTGGGAGGGAGAGAGAGAAACGGCAGAGTAAATTAGGGCACCATTTCAATTTGCGAAAATTGCGAAAAATAACATTATCTTTATATTTTCTACTTTTTATTTAAATATATAAATTTTAAAATTTTATTAATTTATAAATTTAGGTAAAATTTTGGTGATATAATATAAAATTTTAGTGAGATTAAAAAGAAGTTGAATTATTTTAAAAACTTTAAAATTTTTACTTTTTCTAAAATTTTAAAACATAAATTTCTTCAATGAAATTCTGTTGATAGTAAAATTTTTGTTATATTCTTATTTTACTGATCAAACAACTCTCCAACACAATAGGTACACATATTATTTTTCAAATTTAAAAATAAATTTAGATTTTGAAATTTTTAAAAAAATAAAAACGATGACATTTTAAAAATTTTTAAAATTACTCAAGTTCTTAGTTAGTACAATTTTTTAATTTCGTCGAAATTTTATATCATGTTAGCATAATTTCGTTGGAATTTATAAATTAATAAAAGTTTATATATTTAAATAAAAAAATAGAAAATATATAATTTTAAAAATTCATGTTATTTCTAAAATTATCCCTTTCAATTTAGAATTAGTGTTTTATTAAATTCTGTCAGTTTATTCAATAGCTAATGTTTGATCTAATCATAAAAATAAAAGTTAAATTTACCGTCATTATATTTTTATAATTTATGCAAAAATATTTTTTTTTCATAAAAATACCAAACTTCATTTTTTTAATAAAAATTATTTACAGTAATTTCCTCACACGATTACTAATGATGTGGTACCGGAATATTGACATATAATACCATATCATTATTTACGTATATGCCACATTACTAAATTTAAAAAATTATAGTGTCACGTCATTCTATGTCAAAAATTTTATAAAAAAATTGCTGAAAGTAATTTTTATGAAAAAATAAATAAAATTTAGTGAATTTTATAAAAAAAAAATTATTTTTGCTTATCTTATCAAAAATATAATTTCACCCTAAAAGTAAACTCATCTAAATGGTCTATAGAGTCCAATTAATAAATAAAAATTGAAGTTTCAAAAACAGATTAATTTCAATTTCCACCCAAATTTCGAATCAAACCATTCCAATGAATTAATCTAAATCGAACTTTTTCATTTTTTTTTTATCAAACTCAACTAAATTTAAAAAAAAAATGACTTAATTCAAATCAAATATTTCAGTTGACATTGTAAATTGAATAGACTCGAATTGAATTTTATCCATTTGATTTTATATTTTTAGTTATTGTTGTAATCTATTTATCTTAGGTAAAAATTAAAGTTTGTTCAATTGTATTATAAAAATTGAAACCGATTTGAACCGAATCCACTAATACTGAACATTGATCAAACTAAATGAACCAAAATATTTCAATAGATTCAATTCAGTTCTTTAATTGAGATAGATTAGGTTTAATTTTATTTTAAATTTAATTTATTCGATTTTTTATAGTTCTATTGGATTTTTAATCTAACCAACTAATTGCTCTAACTCATAGATTAATTTTATCTATAATTACTAAATTTTACTCTTATTATAGTAAAATTTAAAAAAAAAAATTCGTCACAAAAAAGTCACTCGTTGTAATTTCATTTTACTAAAATTACTTTTAATCAATTTTCTAATATTGGTAACCAAAAATTTGATGTAGCTAACATATAACCGGAAAATTGACTGAAATAACTTTAATGTAATGAAAATATAATTTAATAATTTTTTAGGGATAAAAAATATTTTATAATTTTACCGTAATAAGAGTAAAATTTATTTACTATAAATGAAATTATCTCCCAACCCAGCCGATATTAATTCAGCGGGCAGAGGTTCTTAAAACGAGTGGGTTGGACTTTTATTGTTGGATGTCATTCAGTTTTTGTAGTGAAAAAACTGGAAATGACTTTGCGTAGGAAATTGGAGACTTGAATGACAATTATTTTACATTTTACTAAATTATTAAATATATTATATTAAATTATTAAAATTTTCTATTAATAATAAATTAAAATATAATTAATATTAAATTAAAATAGAATTATAGGATTATTAAATTTTATTAAATTAAAATTTAATTAATTAAGAATTTGACCGCAAATTCGAATTCGAAAACTTGATAATTTAAGGTAGAATTATAATATTAGTAGTGCCACATTGGGTTTTCATTTATGAGAAGAATACTAATTAATTAAACTACAAATTAACATGAGGCCAAGCATAAATTAAAAAGATAATTGTAAAATTTTTTATAATTTACATCTCAGTATGCATTTCGACTCACTGTTCCCTTAAACACATAAAGGGAATCTCCATTCTCCACACCATGCCATCGAAGGCTGCAGCTATCACGCATTATCCTCTGCTTGTGTATGAACAAATACTCATCTCGGGGAAGAATCTTTCTGCTCAAAAGAAGTAGCCTTAGATCGTTGACTGTGCTTGAGTCTTTCATCTCTAAAGGAATGCTCGCTGCATTAAGCAACGACGACGAAGTTTGCACAACTATGCTTAGCTTTCTCGCAGCAGGCTCATCTCTAAGCCGAGACACTGACCTGAGAAACACAACAATTTCAGATAATTCATGTATTCCATATTCGCTGAGATTGCGAAAATCCTCATCTAGCTCTATCCCAGAATAGAACAGTGACATTCTTTTGATGGGTGTTCCGTGGACAAGATGTATTTTTTCTTTCAGACTGTGCACAGTTTCTGTTTTATCCACCTCGATGTTGATTTGTCTAGCGGAGAATTTCACGATGAGTTGGATTTTTCGATTTGATAGAGGAGGAGGAGAGATGGGTTTGACAGTGAGATCGATTTTTGTAGCTTCAGTGACAATGGGATAATCTTCCATGTCTAACCCATCAACCAATTCCCAACCATAAACAGCTAGAGTTTGTGAAGATACAGGAACACCTAAGAGGAGCTCAAGTTTTCTTTTGATTTCAATAACAGCTTCTTGAGGACCTATCTCTAAGGGAAATTCTCTCGCCCATGCTACAATGATCACCTTCATTTTGTCAATGGAATGGATTTTTCTTTTTTTTTTGGGGTTTACGACTGTGGAAAGGGAGAAGATAGAATTTGAGTTCTAATACAAGTTGATGTATGAACCTACCACCAGATTATATGCATAGAGCTTCGTCAATGGAATGATTTCAATGTACTTAGTTTGAATGAAGGGTGAAAAAGAATTAAAGTTGGTGTTTCAACTTTCATTCTTCAAAGATGGCAATGGAATTTATATGGTGGAGTAATACTATTTGTGTGTGATTAAATTCACCCTATAAGCATGAATATGTACCTCATTCATGCAAAATTTATTCATTTGAAAAAATTGAAATCAAAAGAAAAAAAAAATAGTATTCATTGTTTTCATTTTGTTTTCGTAAACAAAACATGATCATGTGAATCTTTCTCTAATTCAAAATTTAAACATGTTCTTGGAAAATTCACAAAACTTCCCATTTCAAAGTTTTATCAACTCTTTTCAATGTTGTCTTCCAAATTAATTTCAGTTTGATTGTATTAAGGGTTCATTTTGTACTTATTATTTCTGATTTTAATAATAAAAAATTGTTACTTATTTTTTAAAACTATTATGCATTGTTAATTCTACTAAATTCAGTCGAACGTATAATATTTATGATAATTGTAACATAAAATAAATTATAAGGGAGATATGTCTATAGAACTTACAATTATATTGTGCCTCTCTATTATTGTTTTTGTTATAAATATATTGAATCTTTTATTATTAATTAAATCCACATAGCAACGGATAGATAATCCCTCCTTACATTAGGGAGGGGGGAATCGGGACTAATATACCATCCTTCACTGCAAGAAAATATGTGTTTAGCGACGCTAAAAAGTGTCACTGAATATGTTACCAACGCAAAAAAAGCATTATTTATAGCGTTGCTAAATTTGACGTTACGAATTTATCTGCGATACTATTGCTTGGCATTGGTACTTTTTATTTTGTGACACTTTTTCAAAATGCATCATTAACTTTAAAAATTGCGACGCTATCTTACGTCACTATTTCTCAAAATCTACATTATATTTAAGAAACTTTTCCCGACGCTAATCATTTATTGCATCTCTAAATTAGATACGCTTTAAGAGTTAGCATCCTTAGATTGATGACGCATTTAAAAAAAAATGTTGTGATGCTTTTGGGATTAGCGTCGTTAATGTTGTGACACATTTAGATTTTGTCATGCAATTAGCGACGCATCCTATAATTAATGTCTCAAAATTAGTAACACCATTTTTAATACTGTCATTAAATTAGCAATTCCTTGTTGTATTAGCGTCAATAAATTGATCACGCTTTTTAAAATATGTCCGTAAATTGGATACACTCTAATCAACATACTTAAATTGGCGACATTCTATAGATTTTGTGTCTCTAAAATTGGTGATGCTCTCTATAATCAATGTCCATAATTAGGAGTAATTTATAATTAGTATTTCTGTTTTTTTAAAAAAAAATTTTTTGAAGCTAACTAGTATTTGTATTTAATAATTACACAAAATTCAAAAAATATTTTATAAACAATAGTAACAAAAATTAAAATCATATATAGAAATGAAGATATATAAATTAATTTAAATTAATATAAATCTTCTATATATATATATATATATATATATATAACCAAATATGATGATAATTTAAATTAATAGAAACGAAGATATATAACCAAAATACCATATTCAAAAGTATTACCTACATACATTTAAAATTGTCTTTATAAATTTCTAATATTCTTCATAATAAGAATAAAGAATAATGAGAAGTCGGGTGCTTTTAATTTCTTCTATCACCTTCAAAAGTAGAATCTGTCATATTTTGTAAAAAGCAAAGAAACCAAATTAATTTATCTTACAATTTAATAATTTAGTTAATGATAAGTGTAGTGTTAAGTATGATTGGTAAATGTGAATTATCAAACCTCAGACATTACACTTCTAAAACGAATCTATTCTTGTCAAAAATCTTCTATATCCTTTTCAACCCTAGTCATCTTCTCTTCATAATCTGATTTCATGTTTGCTATCTTCACCTCATTTTCATCTTTCAGTTGAGTTATTTTACCTTCATATTCAGTTTTCAGCTGAGTTATTTTACCTTCATATTCAGTTTTCAAGTCCGATATCTTTGTTTCATAATGTGCATGCATATCTGAAATTTCCTCTTGCACATCCATTGCAATCTGCCTTGTTGCTTTTGGTTGAGAAGTTGGACCAAATAGTTGTGATGGTGTCACTTCTAGTCCATATCCTTTAACCCAACCATATTGATATTGGCCAATAATTTCAAGGAAACACTTCATCTTCAATCATATTTTTATCAAGATCTCTAGATATTGCACTATGTTTCGTAACTACATTGGTAGTTGTCTCCTATTCACACAAGTATTAAATAATTTAAAATTAATAATAATAATAATAATAATAATAAATGAGACAAAATCTGGAAAAAGTATTAGTTAATATTAAATAAAAATTACTATAATTTTTTTTTCTTCTGTGTTAATGAATGTTCCATCCTTTATTTTATGAGTCATTTCATAGAATTAGAGAAGTCCATACTGCTTTCCATGATTCACTTCCTGCAATAATATTATTTCATCTTAAATTAAAGGGAAAAGTTTAAAAAACAGATATGTAGTTTCGGACTTTTGCAACTTTAAGTATGTGGTATTTTTTTTTTTGTGGTTTGCACCGTTAGCAACTTTAAGTACATACCCTTAATGGCTTTAAAAATCTAGGGGAAAGTGCAAAAAAACAGGGCATATGGTTTCCTACTTTTGCAATTTTAAGTATGTGGTATTTTTTTGTGCAAAATGTGTATTATAATTTGTATCATTAGCAATTTTAAGAATATTCTTCTAACATTCAAAAGCACAAGAAGAAGTATAAAAATTTCAAAACAACTTGGAATGATTCTAATGTGATAAAGAATTAGGTAAAGACATGATGCATGTTATTGAAAAACTTATGCATAAATGTGAAAAATATTATTCTAAAATTTGTTTACTTAAAGAAATAGTTAGAACTCCAAAATGAAAACTTGAAAAATCAAGAACTTCTAACGAAAAGTTAACTAAATCTTTAGATAAATACAATTCTACTAAGGATAAAATTTTAAATTATCATGCTAAACTTGTTGAGAAAAATGCATTATTAGAAAAGAAAATAGTATTAAGAATTGCATTTCTAGATTCAATAAGGAGAAGGAAATCCTTGATGTAATGATTGTTATTAATTTCATCCATTTTCAATCTAAAAATATAGAATTGATAACTTCATCACCCGACTCTTCAGTACTTAAATTACTAAAGTTATTCTAAGTTGCTTTAAAAACTTTGTTTTTCTCTTTCTTGTCCTTCTAAGTGTTAAAGAAATATACTTAAAATTACTAATAGCACAAACCATAATACTCATTTTGCATAAAAAAAAAATCACTTACTTAAAATTACAAAAGTCGAAAACCACATGTCTGTTTTTTGAATTTTTCTCCAGATTTTTTTAACATCGTTAAGAGTATGTACTTAAAGTTACTAACGGCACAAACCACATTACCTATTTTGTACAAAAAATATCACGTACTTAAAATTACAAAAAGCAGAAACAACATACATGTTTTTTCAACTTTCTCCTAAATTAAATATATAAGATAATTTGAATGATCATATATTATGATTAAAAACATTAAAAATTAATATTATATCTCACATATTCTTCTCTAGCTCTTGCAAAACTCTTTGAACCAGAAGTATGAGGTGTCTTGTGTTTTACCCTTGCTACCTTACCCTTTTTATAGAGTTTCTGTAAGTTACACAAAAAGAACTAAAAGTAAAATGGAAAATAAATTTAGACTCATATCACAATATTATCAAATAAATCTTTATTTTGAAGTACATCACATATAATTGTATCGTTAAAGCAAAACAAAATTAAAGAAGAGTCTCAAATACCTAATTGACGAGAAACGACATATCTCGTATGAAGCTCTTCCAAGCAAATATGGAACACTCACAGTATTATTTTGCCATTAATTGATTATGTTGGTTTGATTGGGGTTTTTAGCCGAGAGTTATGTTAGAAAATGAACACGATTGAGTTGGTTTGGCCAAATGAAGCTACTAGAAATTGCAGCATTCAAAGAGAGAAAAATGAGAGGATACAACATGTTATTTTTCCTTTATTGTTAGACAAGAGAGAGAAATTATAATAAAATAATATGAGAGATATATTCATTTAAGTTTAAATATTGATGAGTGTTTTTCTCCTCCCCAAGATGCTATGCAGTTGAGTTGGAACAAATGATGAATAAATTCTGGTGGAACAGTAACAAATTTCAACAGAAGGGTAGGGGGTTTAAGCTTCCGGAAACTACATGAGTTTAACAAGGCTTTAGTGGCAAAGAAAGGCTGGAGACTTCTTACCTTTCCTTCCTCTCTTATGTCTCGTGTGTATAAAGCGAAGTATTTCCCTAAAACCTCTTTGTTTGATGCCAAAGAAGGTACAAATGCTAGCTTCATCTGGAGTAGTATTTTTTCTACTATTTATATGCTAAAAGAAGGAACTAGATGTCATGTTGGCACTGGCTCAACAATCAATATCTGGAAGGACTCGTGGCTCTTAGAAGCTGACAGTCATTTTATTGAATCTCACTGCTCTACTGGTCTTGAAAAGGCTACAGTGGCTTCACTACGAGTTTCAGAGAGTGGTGATTGGGACTCAGATATTATGCATGATTTGTTTTCGAACTGTGACTGCAGGGCCATTACTAGGATTCCACTTAGCTGAACTATTAAGGAGAATGGCTGGGTTTGGATGTTGGATAGAAAAAGTTTATTACACAATGAATAGAGGTTATAAGTTCCTAATGAGGGATCACAATGCTCGTTTCCAGATTCCTTCAGTAATACCTTAGAATAAAATATGGCATATGAAAATTCAGAGCAAGGTAAAAAAATTTATTTGGAGGGTTTGCTCTAGTTTTCTTTTGTGCTTGGTTGATTTGGGTCGTAGGAGAGTATCTCTATCAAACTTGTGCCCTTTTTGTAATAGTGCAGAGGAAAATAGCTTTCATACCCTTGTTCATTGCGAGGCTGTCAAAGCAGTATGGCGACAATCTTCTATTAGGGATTTTAGCATGCATATGTCCAACTTTGTGGATTGGTGGTGTTATCTGCTGCGTCATTTCAGTACTGAAGATGTTTCTATGGCTGCTATGATCTTATAGGGCATTTGGCAAAATAGAAATGTTTTCATTTGGGATGGAAAGAGAAGACAACTTGGTTTTGTAATCTTTCATGCTCTCAGTCGGGATATTTCTTAATACGTGTTAATTACTAAAAATATTTACCATTTTATGGTATTTTTTCGTAAAATTCCGAATTTGTGGTTGTTTGAAAAAAAATTCCGAATTTATGGTCGCGCGCGCCACTTGAAATAGCGCACGTTACTGTTCACAGTGCGCCAGTCCAACAAACTT
>CATIWF010219588.1:0-25607 GCA_949630135.1 Balakata baccata
TATAAAAATTATAAGTTTTAATATTTGAAAATATAATTATGTATAAAATAGATTTAATTTATTTATTTTTCATATTTTATTGTGTATGAACTTATTAAAAATTATATTTTGATAAAATGTTACTTTGACCGGTTTAACTCTTTAACTCCGGTTCAATCCCAGTTGGACCTCTAACCCTTGACCCTCTGTCTTTTCCAGTTTGTTGACCGGTCCAGTTTTTATAACATTGGTTGGAATTAACCATGGTTAAATTCACAGAACCGTTCAAATTATATGCATTTGGTCTATTTATACTCTTCCAATAATTTATATATTAATATATCATTGAAGGACCTTTCTTTAAAATTATTATTCTATTTTTAGATAGTTTATTTATTTATTTGAACTTTTATTTTTTTAGAAAACTTTATTTCTTAAAAAAAATAAAAAGTCATGCCTTTAAATATATTTAATTAATCAGACAATGAATAAAAAAATAAAAATTACAAAATAATGATATCAATTTATTACATAAAAGTGAATAAAAATGAATAGTAGTTGAACAGTGGAATGAGAATATCCTATTTCTCTGTATTTAAATTTGGTATTCGGTTTTTCTATAGATGTAAATGAATAAAGTTACGCTTAATTTACTCTGCTCAACTCATAAAATATTTAAATCTAGCTAAAGTGAATCAAGTTGAGTTTAAGTTTAAGTAGTTAGGATAGTTTGTTAAGTTGAATTTGAGTAACAAAAATAGCTGACTTTTAATATTTATTAATTTTTTTATACTATCAATATTTAAATATATTGGACATTAATTGAGTATAGTTAACTCAAATTAATTTTAGTCTAGTACATTAATTATTAAATTTCTTAGTTGATTTAATTATTGTTGAATCGAATTCAAATAGCTTGAATATTTTTTAAATTAAATTTCAATTAATTAAAAAAAAATTCGACCGAATTGGAATTTTGAATTTTTTTAATCAAATATAGCTTGAGTCACACTATATCAACTCAATTACCTCAATAGTTTCTCTAAAATAAATTTCTCCGCCACTGTTTTTTCTGATAAATTAATCTTAATTATGGATTTGTGAAATGGTATGTTGCTAATAGATTTATTTCACAAATTTTTTTTAATAAATTCAATCTTTTATATTATCTGTAAATTAATTTAATAATATATATTTTATTATTTTATTTATATTAAACACAACAATTAAATATGCAGAACTTATATGCTTAGCCATCTCATCTTTCACTAAATGCACCCACTCGGGTCAAGCCGTCTGAAGTTGAGATTGTACTTCACAGGCTTTGTATGGGGATAAGTGTAAATAGTGTATTCCACTTTTTTCGTAGAGATTAGTCTAATAGACCAAGCCTCACTCGAACATTGAGCTAAAAAGCATAACATAGGCCGCATTCTGCTCAAGATCTACGTGGGCCAAATTGTAAAGCACATCTTCAGTAGCATAGGCCCAATCCTTGGGCTTTTTCAACCGAACGTCTCTCGGCCACTAGTGATTTATGTTGCTCGTCTCTGCATCTTGCAACAAGCCGCGAACCATGGCCTAAGAATCAAGAAGGTTATTGACTTCTTCATACAGATTGTACATTCCCAAATTGGGTCCGACAGAGACAGAGTACTGCAACTGTCTCCTTTGCTTATTGAGTTTAATTAAACTATTAGCACGTGCTTTCCATGCATGTATTCAAGTTTAATATGATATACGACCTAGGGAAGCTGGGTCCTTTATAAATTTGTATTTTTCCTTACAGATTTTGGTGACACAATATTTTTTTTTTTAATAACGGGTGAGGAAAATAGAATTTGAGTCATAACTCAAGTCGATAAATAAACTTACTGCTAGACTATATACATGTGGATTCACTATTTTTCTTTATTGACCGCCCAACAGCATATTCATATTTACATATTCTTTTTATTTAGCAAGCAAATTCCTATAAAAGAAATCAGATCACGAAAGATTACTTCACATGATACATGACAACAAATCGTTGTGTGTTTAAAAGCATAATTAAGTTTGCCACCTGAAGCAACACAAGTAATTAATTAGCAAGATGTTGCAATTCTTGCTTTCTGTCTCTTTTCTTTCTTTCTTAGCAGTCTCATTCTTGATGGCAAGAAAATGGTTCTTGAATCATAGTATACAGAAAAACCTACCACCATCACCACCAATGCTACCAATTCTTGGAAATTTACACCAAATAGGCTTGAACCCTCACCGCGATCTGCAATCGCTGGCTCAACGCCATGGTCCACTCATTCAACTGAAATTTGGTAGCCTTCCTGTTCTTGTTGCTTCATCTGCGGATTTCGCAAGAGAAATTATGAAAACCCATGATCTCATTTTCTCCGACAGACCCAAGTTCGACGTTTATAATAAACTTCTGTATCAAGGGAAGGATGTCTCGACAGCTCCTTATGGCGAGTACTGGAGACAGATGAGAAGCATTTGTGTGCTTAAGCTTTTAAGCAATAAGAGAGTGCGATCTTTTCAAAATGTAAGAGAAGAAGAAACGGAAATCTTTGTGAAGAAGATAAAAGAATTTTCTTCCCTTTCATTGCCAGTTAATTTGAGTGAAATGTTTGCTTCTTTCACAAATGATATCGTATGCAGGGTAGCTTTAGGAAGGAAATACAGCCATGGCAAAGATGGGAGGAAGTTTAAGGAGTTATTAGGTGAGTTTATGGAGTTGTTGGGTACTTTTACTCTCGGGGATTTTATCCCGTGGCTTGGTTGGATGAACACTTTTAACGGGTTTGATGCTAAAGTGAAGAAAATTGCCAAAGAGTTGGATTCATTTCTTGATGAAATAGTTCAAGAGCACATGGATAGTCACACAAGATCAAATGGAGAAAGAGATCAGAAAAGTTTTGTTGACGTTCTTCTTAAGCTTCAGGAAGATAGCATGGCTTCTGGCTTTTCTATATCCAGCGTTAACATTAAAGCCCTCGTCTTGGTACATTCGAACATAAGCACTATTAACATATTCCTATCTATAATTAAATTAGTTTACAGATGATGTCTAACGTGTTTTAATTTGGGTTGGCAGGATATGTTTGCAGCAGGAACTGATACAACTTATACAGTATTAGAATGGGCAATGTCAGAGCTTTTGAGGAACCCAAGAACAATGAAGGAACTGCAAAAAGAAGCGAGGAAAATCGCAAATGGGAAACAAGAAATAGCTGAAGGTGATTTGGATAAAATGCATTACTTAAAGGCAGTGATCAAAGAAACTCTCAGATTATATCCTCCAATTCCATTACTAGTGCCACGAGTATCGACCCAAGATGTGAAAATCAAAGGATATGACATAGTTGCAGGTTCAACAATATTCACAAATGCATGGGCAATTGGACGAGATCCTGCAATTTGGGACCAAGCAGAGGAGTTTAGGCCTGAGAGATTCTTGAATACTAGTGTGGATTTTAAAGGACATGATTTTGAATTAATTCCATTTGGAGCTGGTAGAAGAGGGTGCCCTGGAATTTTATTTGCTATGGTCACTAATGAGCTTCTTTTGGCAAATCTTGTGAATCGGTTTGATTGGGCATTGCCTGAGGGAGCTAATGCTGAAGATTTAGACATGACTGAATGTCCTGGTATTACCATTCACAGAAAATTTCCTCTTCTTGCTATTGCAACTTCAACTTAATTATCCCATAAATATATATGTGTGTAATTGTGATACTTGATAGCTTTTCTTGTGAATTTTTTGTACCGCCGAATTTCCTATGAGTTTATCTTTATACCAGAATTATTTACTTCTATGTTAAAATAAATCAAAAGGTATAAAAAAATTATGTCTCTTCTTAACAGTATCGAATTCGAGACTTCCTTTAGACTAAAAGAAGTTGTGAATTTTTGTACCGTTGGAATTTCCTATGAGTTTGTCTTTATACCAAAAATACTTCTATATTAAAATGAGTCCAAAGGCATAAAGAGACTAATAGTCTTGGATTCTAAATTTCCTTTAGACTAAAAAAAGTTACAAGATAATTGTATAGATTTGACAGATTTCATGGAGCAATTAAAATCAATTGTGTGATAATTATAAATTTCTTTCAGTTAAAGTTTTTAGGGCTAAAATTAAAATTTCTCAACAACTCTTTCAACTGTTTAAAAAAATGAAAAATTGATGAAAGTCCAATATCCATGTAGTTACATGGACCTCAATGCTCTGTGGATAACAGCACATATAGCTATAGAACACGCGGCTGCCAGAAGTTAATATTCATCGCATGAGAGGGGCAATTTAGCCCCAGTAATTATAAAGTTGAATAGCATGAAACTCTTATATATATATATATATATATAGATACTGCCGTATTAGTAATCACTAAACATGAAATTAGCGATCTCTATACGCCACTCTTGGCCTCATCACAAAAATCTAGTGTCATTAAGCAGAAAATAAATTCTTTTGAGCATTACATCAAACATCTTAAGCCCAATTCAGTACAATCCTACAACCACGACGTTGTAGAATTAGAAAATATTCAATGGCATTACATCAAACACCTCGGGTATATATCTCAACACTAACAGCTGAACTTGCAAAACTTTACACAAGCTGTAGAATTATAAAATATTCAATTGCCATGAACCATGACTTCAGGGTGAAATAACTGAAGCAAAATTTTATAGAAAACGTCGTTGTCTTGATGTAAAGCCTGATTTATGCATTAGAGGTCTTCCCCCGTTGTTGGCCTGCTGCTCGGGTAAAATGATTTTTTGGTATCAAATTTTTAGATGTATATCAAATTAGTATCAAAAATTTTCTTTTTATTAAATTGGTACTAAATCTTTGAAATTGAATTTTACATCATGATACCTATAATCTCTTAGGAATCCACATCAACAAATTCGGCGGCTATATCAATAAATTTGATATTTATATTAGTATGAATCAACCAGAAAAATATTGCATACCATATCATGAAACTAACTTCAAAATTTTAATACTAATTTAGTTAAAAAAAAAATTTAATATCAATTTGATATATATATTTTGATACCATACTCCCCCTTTCCTATACAATTAATTCCAATATCCTTCCAAATTCAGAAGTTCGAAATTATCTTCGACATTAATTAATTAATTAAGAATTTAGACTTCAAGTCTTAAATTTCTATTCAAAATCACAGTTATTGTCCTTCAAGTCCGCCGCTGCCGCCACTACTTACGTTTGTGGCTAAAAAGTCCACTGTTCCGTCACTTCTATGGAATGACTTGGGCAAAAAAAAAAAATTTATATTTATATTTTTTAAAATTTGAGAACGGCAGATAAATAAATAATTTAAAAAAATTATATTTTTATTTTTTAAAATTTTGAAAACTGTTTATGGCAGATAAATAAACAATTTTTTAAAAGCTATTATAAGAAAAATAATTTATAAAAAAATTAGTTAACTAAATAAAAAATAATTAAAATCTACTTTTTGAATCTAATCAACAATCCTAAATACCCCTTTTTTCCTTCACAAACAAAGTTTAAAAAAAAAATGAAATTAATATTCCACAAAGGTCGGACCTGAAACAAGACTTCAATAATTCAAGTCTACGGCAAATATTTTGACAAATAACGGTACATTGGAAGTAGAAATAAATTTTACTCCCTCTGTTCCTTGCTATATAACTAACACTTTGAGAGATTTTTTTTAAAGAAACAATAATGTATTAGTTAGTTTTAAATTCTGAAAAAAATAAGTAATTAACTTTGAAATTCTATATGACAAATAATTTTGAATTGATACGGACTAAATGGAAAAAAAAATTAAATTTCATTAGTCTTATAAAAACGATAGATAAATAGAATTTTAAATTTCTTCTAAAACGTTAGTTATAAAGAAATAGAGAAAGTAATTTAATTCAAAATAAGTGTCAACAACTTGGTAATATATTAAATGGCATATGTTTTATACATTTTCTTTCGTTAGAAAGTCATGTGGGTCTTGGACTATAAAATAAAGGTAATAGTAGATAGCAGCAATTAAATCACTTTTAATTATAATGTATTTTATACTAATTTACTTACATTGTTTATATATATATATATATATATATAGAAATATATAGAAATATATGATAAAACGATAAATATCCCACTTGAATTTATAATAATAGAAGCATAGTCATAGCCGCGGCGGCCGCCGCTCTTAATAATTGCATGCCTCTAAACTGGAGTCTGTATATTTCGGATGAATTATGTGGATAATATCTCAACTATATAAATTATAATAATTTAGTATTTCAAAAAAATTATTTTAATTATAAAATAAAAATTGAAATAGTTTTATGTTATAAATAATTTTTAAGATATTAAATTATTATAATTTACATAATTTGAATACCGTATATGTAATTCACCCGCGTATATCTTGCATAAACTAATCCATAATTGAGTTGATGGCTTTTTCTTTTTCAGAGGATTATTAAGTCACTTAAATATTAAAAAGAAAATTATGCCTTAAAGTCAAGCGACCGATAGCCATCCATCCACCTTGCTATTTAAAGCCCGAGAGAAGCTAAACAAGGACACACCCAAAAGAGAATATATAAAAATGTTGAATTTCTTTTCATTTCCATGGTTAGAGCAACAAGGAAGATGGCTAAACTTGTCCATTACCTTGTTGGGCTTATCCTTGATAATCTTATTCGTGAAATGGTCTCAAACTAGCAGCAAGAGATCCAGGCCACCATCTCCACCTAGGCTTCCAATCATAGGAAACCTCCACCAAGTTGGCCTACACCCTCATCGGTCTCTTGGATCCTTAGCTAAAATTCATGGCCCTATCATGTTCCTTGATCTTGGACTGGGGAGCACTCCTGTTCTTGTTATTTCATCTGCAGAAATAGCTCGTGAGATCATGAAAACCCATGATCTTGTCTTTGCTGACAGGCCTAGATCAACCATTTCCGAGAAACTTCTCTATAACAGCAGAGACATAGCGGCAGCTCCTTATGGTGAGTACTGGAGGGGGCTGAAAGGCACAAGTGTTCTTTATCTTTTGAATTCTAAAAGGGTGCATTCATTTAAGAATGTCCGAGAAGAAGAGGTGGCCTGTATGATCGACATAATTAAAGAGTCTTCTTATTCCTCTTCAGCTCCTGTTAATTTAAGTGAACTGTTAGCTACTCTCACCAACGATGTAATATGTAGAGTGGCACTGGGGAGAAAGCATATTGCAACAGAAGGAGGGAGAAAGTTCAAAGATTTAATGGGGGATTTCGTGGGATTGTTGGGTTTCAATATTGGCAACTATCTTCCATGGCTAGCTTGGGTGAATCATGTCAATGGGATAAATGCTAAAACTGATAGAGTTGCTAAAGAGATTGATAACTTCCTAAATAAAGTAGTTGAAGAGCATATGTGCAGTGATGATCACGGCGAAAACCATAAGGATTTTGTGGATGTTCTGCTCTGGATTCAGAAAAATAACATGGCTGGTTTTCCAATGGATCGAACTTCCATAAAAGCTCTCATCTTGGTAATTCATTGCTCTTTCTTGACATTTTTCAAACTTCAAGCACTTATAATAACTTCTTACAAGTTTCCACAAATGGTGGTCTGTTTCTGCTAGGATGTATTTTCTGCAGGCACAGACAGTACATACACAGTCCTAGAATGGGCAATGTCAGAACTCTTAAGGAACCCAAAAATCATGAAGAAACTCCTGAACGAAGTGAGAGAAATCTGCAACAAATCAGAAATCACAACAGATGATCTACAAAACATGCATTACTTGAAAGCAGTAATCAAGGAAACTCTACGCTTGCATCCTCCACTTCCATTGCTAGTTCCGCGAATATCAACCCAAGATATTCAAATCAATGGCTTCGATATTGCAGTTGGAACTCAGGTGATTATCAATGCTTGGGCAATAGGAAGAGATCCTGCATATTGGGATAGAGCAGAAGAATTTTGGCCAGACAGATTCTTGAATAGTAGTGTGGATATCAAAGGACATGATTTCCAATTGTTGCCATTTGGGGCTGGCAGGAGAGCTTGTCCAGGCATCCATTTTGCAATTACTGTTGAAGAACTTGCTTTGGCAAATGTTCTGTATAAGTTTGATTGGGCATTGCCTAGTGGAGTCAGAGAGGAGGATTTGGACATGACTGAATCTGTTGGTCTTACAACCCACAGAAAAGTTCCTCTCTTTGCTGTTGCAACTCCATGTTCTTTCTAACAAACAAGTTCAGTTCCTTTTATATTTACCTCGTTTTCCAATAAACTGTGTAGTTCGCTTCATTCATTCTTCTGCATTGAGGTTGTTTAATAAATAAATATATATATATATATATATATATATAAAGGAATAACTTTTTTTCTTTTCAATCTGACTCTGATGGCTTCCAATTCCTAATTTTTCAATTCTATTATCTAATTATTCAAAAAGAAAAGGAAAATTAGAGAATATTTGTAATTGTTTCAAAGCTCTGAATTTAAGTATTACTCCATAAATTGTTAAGCTGATACTTGTCTCTTTCAAACTATTTACTCAATAATAGTATTGGAAAGCCTGCTATGCATTGATTCCTTTATGCTTGAAAGCATTCATTGATGTAGTTTATCTATCTGTTTCCTCTTTTTTTTTTCAGGATATGTACGGAATATATAAGCAGAAGGATTCATACTACAGTAGACGAGTTAATATAATGTAATTGAACAGCATCATTAAGCACGTGTTATAGGACTACTTATAAGCATGTATATACTTCAGAATCGTACACTACTTTTGGCTCCAAAATTGGGATTCCCTGGGAATCTGTGGACTCTATTAATATCTGAGAACAATACCTTCTCAGTTCATTAATTAAGTACGTGCAAGTCTTAGTGTGACCTTATTTCCTGAATATAACGACTTACTTGCTGAGCACCGAGAAACAAAGCATCAGCTACAATAAAGAGTCCAAACTGTGTTACAAAACAAAATGGATGTTAAATTTCTATGCCAGCAACTGGATTTCACATATATGATGTTTTAGCAGCAGAAAGGTAAACCACATAATTACCAGACGTGCAGAGAATAATAATCGGTAACCCCAACCTTCTTTGGCAGCCACAACTCTCTGTTGATCTGTCCAACTGAAAGTTACAAAGGAATTAGCAAACATCAAAATCTGAAAAGGTCTCTCGTATATTGTCAAATCTATTCAGGAGCCAAGTTATCATGCAAAATAAGCCAACTGTTAATGCCTTAATGGTAAGGAAAAGAAGTAACAGGTGCAATGTCAATAGAAATCAGACATTAATTTAGTGCAAGATACACTCGTACAGCTAGTGAGAAGGATTTGTCATGTACATTTTAAGAATTGAAAAAATAAACAATTTTTCCTCAGGGATCATTAAAAAGTGGGGGGAAAATTGAGATGCATACCCAAGGAATTCAGATACCCCTCCAATACCAGCAAACTTAAGAGGCTCTGGACCTTCTGTGACAAGATCCTGTTCCATACAAGTCACCAGATGGGTTAAATTTCTTTTACTTGATTAGTAAAAGAACATAGGAGAAAGAAAAAGGAACATGGAATCACTGGAACCAAAGTAAATATCAAAATTCAATTGGAAATGAGTGCACCTCTTCTTCAGCAGCCTCAAGACCCCCTTGAACCCAGAAAAGGTTTCTGTAACCAGCATTACAGAGCAGTTCACAAGCAGCTAGAGATCTGCACAGGTTCAAACAAAGCTCCATGTAACTTTTTACGAAATTTATTTAATCAACCACTCATGGCTTATTTTCAATCCCATGGATCCTTCTATCTGGCTCATGGTTTTTTCATTTGTTTTTTCAAGTTGTTCACGATTCATCAAAATTTCCATGTAGAGATTGAAAGGTCTAGATGCTCCCCTACAGACACCATAAGAATAAAACTGCTACTACAATCACATATGAATAAATTGATGTCAGAAAATAATATCAGTTTAAACAAAGGATTCACATTCACCTCAATCCTCTCTGGCATGCAACAATCAAGTCTGTATCTTTTGGGAACTTCTCCTCAACCTTTGATATGAACTGGCTGGCAAAGATCGAAAAAGCAATGCACAATAAACATATATAAAATGCAGATAAAAATGTGTGTAGTTAATTAAGAAAATGAAATTATTCACCACTTACTTATCATAAGATAATGTAGGCGTACCACTCCACCAGCCTCCTACAAGTGCACATGTCATTTAAAACAATAAACTCATTGAAGAACATTTCTAGGAGAAAAAAAAAAATTACTAGTCAAAGGAACAATGGACTTGTTCCATCCCTAGATATGTAAAAAAGTGACAATTTTTCTTCTATGCCTTGGATATTTAACGGTGACATGTTTCAAGGCAGCCTGGCCATCTGCGATTTATTGTCCCACATCCAGTTAGTTATAACATTGTACAAATATGATCACATTACTATTTAGCAGCTTAACCATTCTATTTGATATCACAGAACAAGGATGACAATAACATGTACATGATGACATTTATTTAATCCACAAGAAAAAGAATCAGGTGATACCCATCATAAAATCCGTGACCTTTCTAGAAATAGTTCCAATATCAAATCCGTCATCAACTTCAAAAATTGGAATCCAAGTTGAGCCTTTAACCCATGCCTTCAAAACAGGTGAATAATTAAATATTAACTTTGGGCACAGGAAATGATGAATTAATGAAGGTATTGAGCTAGATAAAGACGTGCAATGGAAGAAACAAGAGAAGGGAGTGAAAACATCGAGATAACATACAGTAAAGGAAATGAATAAAGAAGTAAAACATTTCAGCTAGCAGTTTGTTAACAAAAACATGCATTGAGTGAGAGGACACAGGCAGAATAATGACCAAAATGTTTTATATTGAAATACTCTAGTTAAATGCATTCAGTGATAGACAACAAACAATGCAGAGCTGTCATGAAAATTACCCTTATTTTAAAACCATCAAATAGAAGGAGATAAGTCAGTGGCCTAAAAGAATTAGTGAATAAAGAAGTAGAACTTCCAGTCCTAATGCTTGCAGCATTTGTATTTAATCAAGCAACAGAAAAGGAATAGAAATAAAAGGCATCATACCTTCTTCCGCTCAATGGAGGGACGAACATCCAGCAGGGTTTTATTTGAGAGTTGAATTGCATATCCCGCTTCCTTTGGTGTGAGAAGCTTCACTTTTCCTTCTCTGATCTACACATTCAATACAATGATATTTGGCATGTGTAAGGCCCAAAGCACATCCTTTATATTTGAAGGTTTCATCTAGATGGACTAAAAACAACGTGAACACAACCTTATTTGCAGGATAGATTACAAAGAAAACATATAAAATCCTCCTACATTGTCATACAAGAGATAGCGTTCATATCAGACTTTAATTAAAACATATCAGCAAATAAAGAGATACCCAAATCCAGTAACTCAAATTGAAGATTGCAATATGTAAACCAGGAGAAGGGGTTCAGCAAAGAAAAAAAAAACATAACAAAAAATCTTTTTTGCGTACATGTTTTCACAGAGACCCACACACATTCAATCCAAGATTCCTTTCTCAACAGAGAATATCAATGTAATGCCATAAAAGCGTTACCATTGTATCCCATCTCCTCTTTGCGGCAGCCATGTCTCTCATTTGCTTCAAATCATAGTCTTGATCTCCAGCTTGCATTCGTATAACCCTCGCATGGTGCTTTTCAGATAGAAATGAATTTAATTACAAACAAATTTAAAACCCACATAGACGAAATATGAAAATAAAGAAATAAAACCCTAATAAGCTCAGAGAAGGGAGAAAAATGGCATACAAAGCGGTGAGTTCTGAAAGTATGACTTGGTTTCAGAGAAGGTGGAATTGAAGAGTTTAAGTAATTCAATTTTCCAAGCAATTGTGTGCTCTGTACTCTTCGGAAATTGGAATGTGGAATCGTTAGACCATTGAGAAACGGAAGTCCTAAAGAATCCATTGGATAAAGCTTCAGTGACACTAAGATGGAAGTCGATAAGCATTTAACTCGAGTTCCATTTTTGTTTTTCTTTTGTTTTTAATGAACTTGCTTCATCGGCTTATCCGGTTCGCCTATTTCCGATAAATTTAAAAACTGGATTTGTCTCCTAACGTCGCCGGCGTTTTATTCCGGTTCATTCTAGTCCTGCTCTTCCTATATGACAAAATAAAACTGGTGCAGGTAATGTCGTTTTATCCCGCTGATGTAACGCCGTTTCTTTTTCCGTCTTTCTTTTAGATATATGTTTATGATACAGATTGGGAACCAGCCCACTTTGGGCCGTTTGCATTTGGGAAAAGAGTTTTAAGAAAAAAATTTATATTTTTAATTTTTTTAAATTTTAAAAACTATATTTTTAGATAAAAATATAAACATATTTGAAAAAAAATATAAAAAATTAAAAATATAAATGAGTTAAATAAAAAACTTAAAAAGCACCCTTAACAGTAATCCATATACATTGGGCTAAATTGGAACTGATTTTTTTCAAGGAAATTTTTCAAAATATAAAAAAATTTCTAAAATATTATAACAATATTTCTATTTAAAGTTTTTTCAAAATTATCAAAAGTGCCTAAAAATATTACAAAAATTCATATATTCAAAAACTCGTATATAAAAAAAAATGCACGTTTGATATATTTTTAGTATATCTTAGATATATTTTTAAAAATATTTTAGATATACCACGAAAATATTTGAATATATCTTAATAATTTTTTATAAATTATTTGAATATATCTTAAAAATACTTTAAAAATATTTCAGATATTTTTTAAAATATCTTGAATAGATTTTAAAAATTCCTTAAAATTTTTTTTGAAATAAACCTTATAAATATCTAGATTGAAGTATCTAAATTTTTATAAAAAAGAAGAAGCAGCAACTTAATTGGTAATGCTCATAACGATAACCTCTGGTCATCCTTTCATATCTCCAGTACTGTCCAATAGCAAACAATATTAGCGGAAAGGGTACTGATTTTGTGAACAAAAAAAAAAAAGTGGAATCAAATTCTGAGATCCGATCCTAGAATCACAAGCAAATAAATAAATAGGAAATTTTATGGAAATACTCGGGGGCTCAGTTTTTTTCAATTTTTTCAAAAATAATTTTTTAAAATTATAATAATATCTAGATCTCAAAATTATTTTAAAATATATCCAAACAGTATATTTTCGGTATATTTTCAATATACTTTAAGATATTTTGATTCAATTTCTACTAAAAAACAACAAAATTACAATAACAATAACAATTAAATCATTAAAAAAAAAAATAAAAATAAAATTCAATCAAAATTCAAAATATTACAAAAATCTCAAACAAATAGTTTGGTATACCTTTCAGAATAATTTAAATATACGTTGGAAATTTTTTAGAAATACTTGTGGAATATCTTAGGTGTATTTTGGAATACTTTGGATATATATTAGGAATTCTCGAGGAATTCATTCGAAGGAATTCTTTGAGAATATTCTAAGTATATTTTGAGAATATTTTAAGTATATTTTTGAGAAGTACAATACTTCAAGTATATATTGGGAATACTTTTGATATATTTTGAGAATTTTCTAGAATGAATATCTTGTGTATACCTTGGAATACTTCAGTATACTTTTTGAAATTTCATATCCGGTATACCTTAAAAATTTCTTGAGCATATTTCAGTATACATTGAGAATATTTTGGTATATCTTTAAAAATTTTATGAGAATATTTCCGGTATACCCACTTTGGTAATTTTCATGAAAGAAAAAGACATACAAACTCAAATAATATCTAGTATACCTTAGAAATATTTTGGGTATATATTTAGAATTTTTTTGAGCATATTTCAGTATACATTGAGAATACTTTTGTATATTTTTGAAAATTTTATGAAAATATCTTTGGTATACCCACCTTGGTGATTTTCATAAAAAAAGAAAAAGACATACAAACTTAAATATTATTATAATAATCATAAACACATCACAATCGCATCATCATAGTAGCCACCTCAATCCATCTCATCTCCATTTTTTACATACAACAAAGCTCATTGTGGTAAAATAATAATTAATTATTTTCACCAACGGATGCTCTCATCTCTGCAAACCTGGAACATTTTTGTTCCATTTTTAGTTTTATTTTATTGTTGCTTTAGCAATCACAAAAAACAGCTAGAAAACCTTTTGATTTTTTGTATTGCTTTAATCACTTCGAATAGGACCAGCGGTAGAATCTGACAAAACACTCCTTGTCTTTTCAACAGAAACAAAATCGAATACAAATTCCATGAGGCCTTAGCTATTTGATCTTTGTAAAGCGAGAAAGAAGAAAAGGCAGACGATAGAAGAGATAGAGACCATGACCATGTCCATGGTAAATAGAACTTTGTGTCCTCTCTCTCTCTCTGTTCTCAGCAGCAAAAGAGACAGATCTGAGAGAGGAAGCATTAGCTCTTTGCAGTCTTTCTAGATTGATGAAAACAAAAAATTAAAAATCGGTAAAAATCAAAATAATTCAGTAAATAAATATAGAAGAAGGTGAGAAGTGAAATTTCCTCAAATAAATAACTAAAGGTTTTTTATACATCAAAAGCCCAAATCTAGAAAGCAATGGTAAGATAAACATGAAAAGAAAAGGCGTAAAGAAAACACAATATTTGTTATTTCGAATCAAAAGCAACCAAAATTACTGAATCATAATTTTAATTTCATTACCCTTTTTGTGTCACCAGCCTTGCAAGGGATGGAGTTTCCTCGGGCCTCAATGCAACACGGCGATTTCCACGATCTTCGAAATAATATAGCTGCATCAATAATCCAGTAATTCTCACACTAATAGAAGGAATCGAAGCTTCTTCTTTATTTTGTAGGTATTTTTGAAAACATGATCGGTAAAAAATTGAAAAGGCATTTAATAAAAATGAAAAGAAAAAAAATATTGGAGATATTTTTGAAATAAAAAAAGTTAAAATTATGTAGTTTTTGAAATTTTCTCTTTTCTCAAAACCTTTAATCAGACAGCAAAATCATTAATAAATTGTAACCAGATTTGGTATATTCTAATGCATATATATATTTGATTTTAATTTTTGTTAATATTTTTTAGAAAATATTTTTTGAATTTTGTGTAGTTATTTCAATGCGAATATTTTTTTTTTTTTATAAATTATAACCAATTTAAAGACAGTGATTGTAAATCAGTGTCACTAATTTTAGAGTACGTCGCCAATCTAATGACACTAATTATGTACTCTCTAAACACAAAGCTAAATTAGTGGACTCATATAAAAATTATATTATTTGAGTTTTCAATTTGTTTCAGATTTTTTAGTTAAATTTGATTAAAATTTTAATTAATTTCAATGTTACGAGGGAACATATCATTTAAAAGATCATTGTCCAAACTAAATAAAACCAAACTAAATTCGTGAAACTAATAACTTACATTTAGCTAATAAATTAAGCCATCCAAATTATAATAAAATAGGTTGTGTTGTACCGTTAAAGTGCTTTTAGGGATTTTTTTTTTTTTTTTGTATTTTGAAAACTGTTTTTGAAAGAATTGGATAAATAAATGATTTTTTAAAAGTATATTTGAAAAAAATAATTTATAAAAAATTAAAAAAATTAATCAATTAACTAAAAAAAATTTTAAATATACTTTTATAACACTCAACCGTAATTCCAAATATCTCTATATATAAGTAAAAAGCTGTAATAATATAATTTCATAAATTTGTGTGTGTGTGTTAATCACTTGTATACTCATTCGTTTATGATATAAAACTAATTATATTTGGAATTTAGTTACATTAAGACTTTTTATCGCTCTTCCAATGATGTATTTAGTGGATTTTAAATATTTAACAACTCTTTCTAACAAACTCAGTTTGTATTACCAACTAAACCATAATTTTTGTGTATAATTTTGTAAAATTTAGCTATATGTACAAATCAAAATTTTCACCTTTCAAATATAAATGAAATAATTTTTTTTTTAAATTGAACTCCATAAGGTAATGTGAATATTTGGATTATTTTCATATATAGTCACTGAACTTTATTCTTATTGCAGTAAAATTACAAAAAAAAATTCGCCTCAAAAAAATCATTCAACTATATTTTCATTTCAGTAAAATCACTTTTGGTCAATTTTCTGATATGAATAACTAGAAATTTAATATAGTAATTAACGAATTACCGAAAATCTAATGTGACGGTTGACGTGTCAATGGAAATCCGACGTAGTGGCTGATATATCACCAAAAAATTAGTATGAATGACCTTAATAAAATGAAAATATAATTTGGTAATTTTTTTGAGGATAAATTTTTTTTTATAATTTTATTATAATAAAAGTAAAGTTTAATGAGTATAAATAAAATTAACTCGAAAATATCCCACCATTATTGGCAACTAGCAGATATGTGAAGTTGACATGTGGTGGCTGTCCAGTCCATTCCAAGGACCAAACTTGTATAATAATTAATATAGTAATCTGAAACATCAATTTGAACTCGAACTCTTTAACAGTTTTTACCAAAAATATAATAATATTTTGTTTGGTTTGCCACCTATCGGTAGAAGAAATGTCTCGAACTTTTATGCTATGTCCAATAAGAGGAGAGAAATAGAAGAACTTGAACTCCAGTAGCCCTCACCGCTCGAACATCTCTGCCGAATGTTAATATTTAGAATGCAACTTAACGTGAATGGTTGTATCTCGTTTATAAATAAATTTAAAAGTAGTAAAAATGATTCTAAATTTAAAAGTAGCAAAAATGATTTCGGTTCGGTATGATAATACATGTTGAGTTTGTTCCGCTAATTACATTTTTTGAAAGGAGCGAAAAATATTAAGTTGTGAGCAAAATTAATCTCACATCCGTGAATATCCATGTCCTCCTTTTTTTTTTTTTTCCAAAAGGTACGGTCAAGAAGAAAGCAAGTGAAAAATAATGCCAAAAAAGGAAAAACAAGTCGAATTGGGGGACCACAACAATTAAATAATAGTTTTAATTACTTGCAAATTTATTGCAGAACTTGCTCTTTTTAAATAGAACAAAATCTATAAGAATCATGTACAAGGCAGTCTCTTCTGTTTGATCTGCTTTTCAATCCCGGATGAATCAAACTATGATTCCGATCCTATATGCTTTTCTTACATGTTTGATGCTATTTCTGTGCATTGAATACATAAACAAGTTGCTTAAAGCGAAGAGACTTCCTCCTGGTCCAAGGAGGATTCCTCTTGTCGGAAACTTACCCCAGCTAAGTATCCCAATTCAGAGATCATTACAAATTCAAGCAAAAAAACATGGTCCTCTTATGTTCTTGCAACTAGGTTCAATCCCTACCTTAATAATTTCCTCAGCTGATGTTCTTGAAGATGTGTTTAAAACCCATGATCTTGTGTTTTCCAGCAGGCCAGTTTTATACTCGGCCAAGAAGTTGAGCTATAACTGCTCCGACATTAGTTTTGCACCGTATGGTCAGAAATGGAGGGAGCTAAGGAAAATTGCTACAATGGAATTACTAAGTGCAAAGAGAGTTCAATCTTTCCAGGCAGTGAGGAAAGAAGAAATCAGCAACATGATTAATTCTATTGCTAATTCTCGTCCGGGTCTGATTAATCTAAGCAAGCTGACACTTTCTTTATCAAACAATGTTGTGTGTCGTGTGGCTTTTGGTAGAAAATATGAAGCAGAAATTAGACTTGATGACTTGCTCAGTGAAGCACAAGATTTACTGGGAGGATTTTGCATAGCCGATTTCTTTCCATGGTTGAGCTGGATGTGCAACTTCAACGGCCATGAAGCTAGGCTGGAGAAGAATTTCAGGGAACTTGACAAGCTTTATGATAAAATATTAGAGGAACATCTCGATCCGAATCGTAAAAAACCCGAACAAGATGATCTTGTTGATGTACTGATTCGAGTACAAAAAGATCCAAGTTCACAGGTCGCCCTCAGCAACGATCTCATCAAGGGTACTCTCACGGTAATTAACGTTTCCAAATCTCTTTACCAGAAAAGAAATTCTTCATTTAATTAATTAATTAATGGTTGACAGGACATGTTCATTGCAGGGACGGATACTTCATCGGCCGCATTAGTGTGGACAATGACTGAGCTGATAAGAAATCCCGTGGTAATGAAAACAGCAAAAGAAGAGATGAGAAGAATTATCAAAGGAAAAGAATTCGTAGAAGAAAGTGATCTTCCACAACTGATATACCTCAAATCAGTAGTGAAAGAGTCATTGAGATTTCATCCACCGGCACCATTAACAGTTCCAAGAGAAACCACAGAAGATTGCAGAATCGGGGAGTTTGAGATCCCAGCAAGAACAAGGGTTAGTATAAATGCAGCGTCAATACTGATGGACCCTGAATCATGGGAAAATCCAGGCGAATTTCGACCTGAAAGATTCCTGAAGAGTTCAATTGATTTCACAGGACAGCATTTCGAGTTTGTGCCGTTTGGAGTTGGGCGTAGAAGATGTCCAGGGATCAATTTTAGCACAGTGTTTATAGAGCTTACACTTGCTAATCTGCTGCATCGTTACGACTGGGAATTGCCTAATGGTGTGGCGAAAGATGATTTGGATATGCAGGAAGCTTGTGGTATTACCGTGCACAAGAAATCTCATCTCTGCCTTCTGGCTATTCCCGTTATGTAAATTGTTGGGATACAATTATACTACAATTTTGTGCCTGAAGTAGGTTGGGCAGTTTACTATGCCACCAGTTATTTGAGATTTATATCATATAAAAGTTTTAGAATTTAGCAACGTATATTTATTTATGCAGAACAATATATTTGAAGAATTAAATCAGAATTTAAGTCAAATTATTTCCTATTCATCGTTGGTCTTACTCGCTTCATGTAAAGTGTAAGGTGTAATACTATATCATGAAGTTGGAAAATTTTTTAGGTAGATTCAGTTTATTATGTTATTCATAGACTAATTCAATCATTTATTTAAATGTATTTATATTGTAAATCGACAATGGTAGCAAAAACTTATTTGTTGAATCATGAATTTTGTATCTTCAATGCTTCGGAATACCGGTTACTAGAATTCGGATAAATTCCACGACACGAACACCTTCGAATCTTCCTTGGATGAACTTGAGATGAAGAGAAGTTTAGAGAAAAAATTATGTAGTATTTTTTTAGTTTCTTTTATGTTATGTAACTTGTGAGTAGTAGGGAAGGAACTCCTTTTTGTACCTAATTTACACTTGGGCATTGGTTTGGGTCAAGCCCACATGAGCAGCTCAGACTCATAGCCTAACATCTCCTACTTGCCCATAGTGGACTTGACTCATCTCAAAAAATATCATTCCAAAATATCAAAGAGAAAATCAATCATACAGATAAATAAATCGTGCAACCCGAAACACACAAATAATGGGAGCTCCAATATACAAACTTAACTATAAGTCATATAGGAGACATCAACCCAGAGTTATTTATATTCATTAAATTGTGCTTATTTACCTTAAATATCTTTCTTAATACACATAATTGAGTATCATTCAATCCCTCTAGATCCATACTCAGATTTTTCTTACAATTACTTAGTACTCTAAATTATTTCAAGTTTTATTAATAATTCCAGCCGGTGAATATAAGTAACGAGTGTATAAGCAAAAATATTTTTTCTTTTGCCCTCATATCAAATATATTAGAATTAATTCGTTTTTCTAAGAGTTCCATTAAATTGAATCTTCTCATAACTATAAGATACATTCTAAGATAGCCAATATTAATTCATCACTTCATAATATAGTCAAAAGTCACAAAAGGGTAATTTAAAATTGAAATCCACATTTAAGATTTATAGGAAACAGGAATCCATTCTTTCACTTCTTAATAGGTCGTTTAGCATATGCAGTATGAAATGCATGCTATAGTGGAGTTACTCTTTTTCTTTCAAATATAAGAGTGTATGTCTTGATCTTTATTATAAGATAAATAACATCATATGAGTCTTAGTTTTGTCACTCTTAGAGCGCCAAACTTGAACCCGTTGTTTACATATTCAAATAACGTCAAACAACAAGTTTCACATTCAACTTCCTTAATGGACACATGAATAATAGGGAAGTCATTCATGTTGATTCTTATAAATGAAGAATATCATCTTGATTCTTATCAAGGTGACCTTTTGATTAATGTGACCAAAACTCTCTCACTAGGTCTTAGTCATCCAAATTATTCGATCTCATCTCTACTCTTTCAACAGCGTTAGAGGCGATTACTCATATGAAGATTCAATCCAAGTCCATTGACATACTTAATTGAATTATGCTAACATGCATATACAATATATTCATATAATTAAAAACATTCGCAAACAAACGAATTAAACATATATGCCTTGGATTTCATTATAAACAAAATAAGTGGTCTATCAATATTCACAAATTGTTCACATTCTATATAAGCCAAGAGGTTTTATATGTCTAACAAATGCATCCCTAGCTATTAGTTTGGTAAAAAGATCTGCTACCATTTTACTTGTCGAAATGTGTTTCAGAACCACTTCTTTTTCTGCGATCATGTCTCTAACGTAGTAATATCTAATATGTATATGTTTGGTCTTTCTATAATATTTTGGATCCTTAGCATAGGCTAATGCAGCCATACTACCATAATATATTGTAACAGGTTCATATGTTTTTTTAACGATTTCTATATGCTGCAAAAACCTTCTCAGCTAAACTACCTCTTGTATAACCAAATAGTATGCTACATATTCTGTTTCCATTGTTGATAAAGCTATATAAGATTGCTTCTTGCTACTCCATGAAATTGTGCAATCATTTGGCAAGAATGCATATCTAGAAGTCAATTTGGCTAATCAAGATTACCTTCCCAATCAGCATCAGTGTAACCAATTAAGTGTAAATCTTTCCCTCAGTAACATAGAACATAGTCTGTGGTTCCTTTCATATATCTTAAAATCCTCTTGATTGCCATACAGTGTTTCAGTCCTAGATTAGATTGAAATATGCTTACTAGCCCTACGACATAGCAAATATCTGGACACGTGCACATCATTGCATACATCAAATTTCCAACAGCATTAGAGTACGATACTTTGGACGTTTATTCCTTTTCATTATATGTCTTGGGGCACATATCAAGACTAAGCTTAGATTCCTTTCAATTGTGGTATCCATAGGCTTACTACTATGTATATGATAATGCTCCAATATTTTTTTAATGTAGATCTCTTGAGATAAATCCAGAAGTTTTTTCGAGCTATCCTTAAGGATCTTAACACCAAGCACATAGTTAGCCTCATCCATATCTTTCATTTCAAAGTTTGATGATAACCATTTCTTGGTAATATCAATCAATTTATTATCATTTCCAGCTAACAATATGTCATCAATATATAAAGATAAAATTATGAAACCAATGTTTGAACATTTAACATATAAGTAGTGATCTTCATCCATCATCATAAAGCCATCTTTTAATATGGCTTGATGAAATTTGAGGTTCCATTGTCTTAAAGCTTGCTTAAGACCATAAATGGATCGTTTTAGTATGTAAACTTTGCGCTTTTATCCTTTAAGCTCGAAGCCTAATAGTTGATCCATGTAGATCTGTTCATCTAGTTCTCCATTGAGAAAAGCAGTCTTAACGTCCATTTGATATAATTCTAAATCCATTTGAGCTATAATAGCTAAAATAAGGTGAACTGATGTAAACCTAATAACATGTGAGAATATATCTTTACAATTAATTCTCTCTTATTGTGTGTAATCTTTAGCTACGAATCGAACTTTGTATTTTTCAATTGTCCTATATGCCTTACGTTTAATTTTGAGAACTCATTTATTCCCAATGGTCTTATGCCCTGGCAGTAAATCTACCAAATCCCAGACTCGGTTAGATTTCATCGAATCCATTTTCTCTTCTATAGCTTTAATTCATTCTATTGCTATTCATTCTATTGCTTTAGGACCAGAAAGAGCTTGCTGTAATGTTTTAGGCTTTTCTTCATCTAGAGCAATCATGAAAGCTTCTCCCTCAATCTCAAATCAACGATGGAGAATTTTCTCACGATTACTATGTCGAGGCTAAGATTGTTCTCGATATTGCTCCATATGGGCACAATCAGTCAACATATCACTCCTACTAGCTTCAGGAGGAACTTGATAATCTATATCATTTTACTATGTGGGTGCTAAATCAATCATTTTTATGTTCCATTTCATAAAGTTTGAAGTCTCTATTTATCTCACCTCTTTTAGAAAAGTCCTCTTCTAAAAATTCTACATTGCATGACTCTATTTCTATTACTCTTCCATTTGTATATTCTCTTAAAAATATATATCTTTTAGAGAATTTTGAGTATCTTATAAAGATATATTTCTTCCACCTTGACCAAGTTTCATATATTCATGAGAAGTATTATGAATGTAAACGATGCAACCCCATGGGCGCGTTTTACTTAAGTCAGGCTTTTCGCCTTTCAATAACTCGTATGGTATGGAAGGAACAATTTAAATGGCACACGGTTAAAAATATAGGCAGCAATCAGTAACACATCTCCCCAAAAGGAAATATGCAATTTAGCTTGTGTCATCATAGACCTAACAATATCAAATAGGGTCCTATTTCTTCTTTCTGCTACACTATTTTATTATTGAGTGGAAGGATTAGTCAGTTGTCTAGCACCCTTATCATCGCAATAACTTTTAAATAAATCATGTAGATATTCACGTCCCCAATTGTCCTTAAAGCTTTAATATTTGCATTTAATTGATTCTCAACCAAATTACTCTATCGTATGAAGCAATCTAATGCTTCATATTTATAGAAGATTAAATAAATATGATTGTGTCTAGTAAAATCATCTATAAATATGATGAAATAGTGAGCTATATGTCTTGCTCTCACATTCATTATGCCATAAATGTTAGAATAAATAAGTTGTAAGGAAATGAGATTTTTTTGGCTTTGCCAAATGGTAATTTTGTTGCTTTTCCAGCTAGGCAATATTCATAAACAGGTAAATCAATTTTTTCAATTGAAGCTAAAAAACCAGTGTTTTATAATATTTTTAAGTGATTTTACCCAATGTGTCCTAATCTAGCATGTCATTTAATAAAATATTACTGGAATTATCAACAACGAAAACAGAAGTATCAACATTAATAGGGATAGTATCCAACGCGATAAAACCATCTAGTATGTAACACCCCTTATTCTTCCGTATACATCATCGCATACTAGACTGATAAGTAGTGTTACGGTTTATAAAACCAAATATCAAAATATTTGTAAATAATATAAAATACTATAATATTTTTTTTAAGTAAAATAAAATATAAAACAAGAATATATAATTCTAAACTCGCTTTTTGTCTATATTCCCTTGTATATGAGTATTTAATTTTTTTTTTGCAACACTAATACCATAATAATAAAATACAAAAGAAAAGGTCAATCCACTCGGAATGACTACTGCTACTGCTTGGCTCCATATTGTAGGGTCCATTATCAGCGACTTTATATCTACAATGCTTGTCGCTTTATCTTCACTTAAAACCTGCGCGAGAGAAAAACAAACTCCCACGCTGAGTTATACAACTCAGTGGTACAGTAATTTATAATAGCAATCATTTATAGAAAATATCAAATATAAAATATTTCATCAATATCATAAACTCATAAAAATCTCTTGTCATGCCCATATATTAAATCATCATAAACTAATCACAGGGAAATGAGGAGTACATATCATTTCATGATCTCAAAAAACACACCGGATCAGAGAAATAATGTAAATAAATTATATCACACGGTCCCAAGAAACCCACCGGACTGAATATATGTATCATACGATCACAGTAAACCCACCGGGCCGTAGAGTATAATACATGACCACAGGAAATCCACCGGGCCAATAACTCTATTGACATGTCAATAACTCTCTAGATTGTTGTCTATGCTAATATATGAGCTAAAATATCAAATTCTTGTCAAATATGTATTTCCATAATATTTCAAACTATTTTATCATATAAACTCATTTAAATCAAAATTTCATTAAAATCATATTTTAAACATTTAATGGCTAAAATTATAAATTACTGTACAGACCTCAACTTTCACGTGCCGATATCTGCCGGCTCTTTTTTCCGGTCTGCCTTAGGCGCCGGTCTCGTAATTGCTCCTGAACAACAATAATTTCTGATTAACTATAAAATTATTTTTAATATATTTTCTGTTGAAAATAAAACTTCAAACTACTTTCTGCTCTCTTATATTTCAAAATCTTATATCGATATTATATTTTCTTGTTACACGTGTTTGACACATAATTCCAAATTTCGGTCATCCAACACGCTTTCCGGCGTGACAAAAAATTTTCTAATATTTTTTTTAATCTTTGTAAACATTTTATTTTCCTTATTTTTCTTCTTTTATTTTCGTTTTTCCTTTTTTATCCAAAGATCTATTTTTCTACTCAAAAATTCCTATTAATTCAATAAATACTTTAAAAATTCCAAATAAATTCCTATGATCTCTTTAGCCCATTTTTTTGTATTTTCCATTACCAATTTCACCAAAATAATATTCAATAATTTCCAATAAATTTTTCAATAATTAGCCAAAAATCTAAAAATTCACCAAAAATATTTCATTCATTCCAAAAATTATCTTCCACTTCCAAATACTCTATTTAACTCCATTTTCATCATCTTATGGCACAAATCATTCAAAATAAATTTTCAAAAATTTGGCCATAATTATGAGCAATTTCTAAAAATTCCACAAAAATTCCTAAAAATTATTTTCATCAATTTTTCACCATATCTATCTTCCTCAAGTCTCATTCTACTCATTATCCATTTTTATTTAATTTTTTCATAATTTTCCTACAAAACCTCAATTCATTCTTTTCACAAATTCAACATCAAACACACCACCAAACTAAAATTTATTCACTACAATCATCCAAACCAACTTAAATCAATAAAAATTTGAAAGAAAAGTGAAGAAAATCTCACCTCAAATTTTCTTAGAATTTTTTACCAATATTTGATTTTCCTCTAAAAATAATTTTTTTCACTACTACTTAATTCCTTATACCTCCTTAGACTTGGATTATGGTAATTTGTGAGAGTAAATTGAAAGAAATTAAAGTAAATGGTATGTTGGTTGTGCAAAGGAAGAAGGAGAAGAAGATGATAGGGTTTTTACTTTTTTTTGATGAATTATTGATTTTTTTGACTTTATATAGTTGATTAGAGCTTAATTAATGTTAATTGAGCTTAATTCTTACTCCTATTAGTTAATTAAAATTAACCAAAAAGACATTTTATTTTATCCAAATTAATCCAAAATAAACTTTGACTTTTTACTTTTTCCACCAACTTTCCAAACTTTTCAATTTAGTACTTGAGGAAATTTATTTTCTTAAATTTCATATCTCAAATGACCTTATCTCCTCAAATTGAATATACCAATATTCTCAAAAAAAATTTCTCTTCGGAATGATCTTTTCAAATTTGCAAAATGACCACCAGTGTGAAAATTTTATTTTTGCAATTTAGTCCTTTTTCTAAATCATGTC
>CATIWF010219591.1:0-17511 GCA_949630135.1 Balakata baccata
TTTATTTCAAAAGTAATCATTTATTTAATTTCATTTTCAATATCTTATATCCTTATTTAAATCATAGCTAGACACGTACGACTTGGTCCTATTGCGATAAACCGATCCGTGTCAAGTCTATCTCGTGAATACATTCACGCCAAAATCCCTACGTATGCATGTGTTTCGTGTGACAGACATTTATAAAATAAATATATACAAATGAAATGCATGTGATAATGTATGTATGGATGGTCGAGAATGTTACAATAGAAATCTCATTATCATGATCCCATCATGATTTCCTTCATGCTATGTTTCATATCATGGACTTTCATTAATCAGTTTAAGATCTATATCAATTCATATGCAAATGAATACTAATATAATGAAAGAATGCCTTTATGGATATGTACACTAAGTGCCTAAGGCGATTACCTTTTGGGCACATCTCTAACACTATAATCTCAATCTTTACATCCAGGTTATTAGAATCATATCATTCAATGTGAATCAAAGGGTAATCATGAGTCATACATTTTGACTAACCTAAGTTTTCTTAACTGGCATAAAACCAGGAATGGTTCTCAAGTCCAAAAGGTTGCCAAAGTCTTGAAACGGCCGTTTTCCTTCCCTTGATGGTTGAGATGCAAGTGTTATGAACAATTTGCATACAAGTACTTGGATAATAATAAATTGTTCCTAAGTTGTTCGAACTTCAAAAGCAGTATGGAAATGGATGCAAAACCATTGTGTATCATCTTAGAGAGATAGTCAATGAGCAAGCTCACACTGAGTGATATGAGATATCTAAATTGCTTTACCACTTCAAGATAATCTAAGGGAGATCTAAAATGTAACATGCATTATAGATAAAAGTAAAAGGTAGAGAGACATCTTAAAAGGTACTTCCATTATGGCAAGAGTTACAAAATGGAAATGGAATAACAAATCTTATTTTAAGTTTTAAAAAAGCGGATGAGAAAGCAGATAGATGCACACTCTACTTCAAGTAAATTTGTTAATGAAGATAATAAATAACACATAGGTATTAGATACTGCATGCAAGTCTCACATATACAAGATATGCAAGACTAAAGAAACGATAGAAAACTTAAGAAATGAGAGTTAAAACTGTGCACATTGGTTATAAAGCAACAGTTCCTACAATAGCTATAGAGGTTTAAGTTTCAACACTCTCTAGTAAGCTTGTTTAAAGGATTAAACAATTACAATTTTGTTTTAGTTTACGAATAAAGAATATAGTTTTGTTTAATAGTTGAACAAAAGTTTTTTGTTTCACTATTAGGAACAATTGTTGTTCTATATGACCGAAGAGTATTCCTTATGAAACTAAAACATTATGCAATAGAGTTTATGATCATGGAATGTTTGATTCTATCTTCCATGTCAAATTTAAAGGGTTGATGACCTAAAATTGAAAATTATGGCATTGTCAGCTCGAGCATAAAAAGGAGAATCACATGATGAGTTATGGTAAATTGGGATCATTTGATTATGAATGATATGATACATATGAATCTCATTTATTAAGCAAGTTGACAAAATCACCTTTTAGTAAAAAGGATGAACATGCAAAAGGACTGATATATGTGGACCAATGTCCATGCATGCCATAAATGGTTTTATCTACTTCATTACCCTAATTATGATCACTCATAATTTGGGTATTTGTATATGATGAGATACAAATTTGAAACGTTTGAAACGTTCAAAGAATTCAAAAATGAAGTTGAGGAACAACTCGAAAAAAGTATTAAGTTATTTAGATTAGATCGAAGTGAAATAATACTTAAGCTAATTGTTTCAATGTTATCTAAGAGATAATGGGATTTTATCTCAATGAACCATACCTTTTATGCCATAGCATAATGATGTGGATAAAAAGAGTAGCTTTGTTAGACATGGTGAGTTACATAATAAGCTTTTAGAATTCCTTAAAGTTCCTTTTATGGTACTGCACATGAGATTATATTTATATGATAAACATAATACCTTATCGGTCAGTTGATGTTGTTCCATATAAGATATGAAGTAACATAAAACATATTCTTTCATAAATGAAAGTTTAGAATTGTCTTGCTTAGGGGAAACAAATAATATTAAACTAGCTCAAAGCTAAGTCTAACCTAATATCTGTATATGGGATAACTAATAAGAATCATTTAGATATCAGTTTAATCACTATTTGAACCAAAGGTATTTGTTCAAAGTATGCTATCTTCAAGAGTAAGAGTTTCTTCTATAAGAAGATAGTGGGAGCATGATTGAACTTAATAAAGTTTGAGATGCTCAACGAAACACAAATCAACTGACGAAGCCCGGAATATGTTACTATACAGATAAAGTGACAATAAGACCTTATGAAACCCAAGAACTTCATAAGTGTGGTAGGATATAAGTTGTTCCTAAGAGATGTAGATCTCTTATAAGTGAACAAAAAGTAGTATTATTCATAAAGGATAATGAACCTACCACTTATGACGAAATTCTGAAAGGTTCAGAATATGACAAATGGTGAAAGCCACGAATCAAAGATGGATTCCATATCTAAAACCAAGTATGGACTTTGGTTGACCCATCTAAAGGGATAAAGCCCATTGGGTGCAAGCAAGCTTTCAAGTTGAAATCCAACATGGAAGGTAATATAGTTACCAATAAAGCTAGGATTAGTAGCTAAAGAATATCATCAAAAATAAAGGTTGACTATGACGATGCCTTTATCTCCATATGCTATGCTTAAATCCATCGCATTACTCCTAGCCATTGTTACTCATAGTGATGAGATTTAGCAAATGGATGTGAATACAGCTTTCCATTAAGGAAATCTTACCTAGGATATGTATATGACACAATCAGAGGTATTCACTTCTAATGATGGAAAAACGAGATGCAAAATTCCAATAATCCATTTATACATTGATGCAAGCATTCCGGAGTTGGAACATCCAAATTGATGATATAATCAAAGAGTTTGCTTTCTCACAAAACATGGATGAACTTCGTGTTTACAAGAAGGTTAGTAGGAGTGATGTCGTGTAGCACCCTACCATATAATTAAGGAATATACCTCAACTATATAGAAAGGTACTATAATATTTAAAAAGGTAAAACATATATTTTCTTCTCTTTAAAAAAAATACTTTTGCACTATGGCCATGATGACTTTTCAAAGTATAGAGTAAATTTTTGAATATGCATAAGGTTTATATATATATATATATATATATTTTCACATTACAAAATAATGGTCTTAACCTAGCCAGAGTTATACAAAAATTCATCTAAAATTTAAAATATTTATATTCCCACCCAAAGAAAAATAACAAAATGAAATAGTTGTATTATCAATCCCAACAGGTTTGTCCTGGACTTTTCTCCTTGGGCTTCTTCTATTAGTCAGCAATTGATCCCCTATCTTTAATCTGCATGGGAAATCAACATCCACACACTAACCATAAAATACTTAGTGGTACATAACAACATATAGTTTTAATTTTCATGTATGCATGAAAAATATATACATTTATGGATAATTATGTATGCATGAGCATATATATATCACCAGATCCAATACACATGTTTCAACATCACCCAATACCACACAATCTTTCATATATAGAATAACATACTTTAACTCATATAAATTATTCCATAATGCCTTACTTTATACCTATCCAGTTGGAATTTTGTGATTGTTTTGCCCTTATACTCTAAACCGGACTAAATTGGATACGGGCACTAAGGCTACTCCAAGGCACCCAGGAACTCCATCTGAGAAAAATATCTTTTTAATATTTCTGAGGGTGTCACTCCAGACATACCCTCCAATATATGAGTCTCATCTCCAAGATGGCCAATTCTAGGCTTAAGTGGTACCAAACTCTCTCAATAGCATGCCATCTATCCAAGCTCTAGTCCTAGTTAGAGTAATTGGGTCTTATCCTCTTAACAATTCACCATAGTAAAATAATTTATTTCGTCACATCATTCATTATACATAAGTTAAAACTCATAAGAAAATCACAACATAAACACCCTATGGTTCACCTAGGTGGAACCGCCCTACAACATTCACAAGCACCTATAACTACATTCAATACAATGCAAATTCATCATCTTCCACTTACAGTTTCTTTGATCAGAACATACAGGTTCATCATTGAACTAATGCAATCCTAAACACCAAACATTCAATTAAATCCACATGTGGTTATGTACAAACCTTAATAAAGTTTTACAAACTCCAATAATTATGGAACTTGTGGCTCTTGAGGATCTCCCATAGATTGCGAACCTAATTTGAAAATATATTTGATTAATACATTGATAGAATATTTATTCACAATTTATTTTAAAATAATTATTTATAATTTCTAATTAGTGGCAGTATGACCTCCTACGACTCTTTAACCTATAACTTTTTTTATACTTATCCAATTTATGTAATTCTTAATTCTTATTAAAGCAAACACATAACACTATAACATATTAAAATTTCAAAATTTTTGAACCATTATACAATTTTTAGTATAATTTCAAATATTATCTTGTCTTCTATCATTAGACAGTTTTGAGACTCCTTCTTTAAAGTCTTATAATGTGTAAGTTGTATTATTGTCAAAATTTATAGGAACTTAGAGAGGTCAATTTGGAACATTTTTCATGTTTACAATTTTATCTGATATTGCCCCTAAAGTCCTCAAACACTAAAGAATGTCTAACTGGTCTAACATAGGGTAACAACCCGACCGGTCCTCATTAGTATAACCATAACTCATAAAATAATCAACATATTAAGGTAAAGTTTTTATAGAAATTTACCTAAGATATAGAGCTAAAATTTGTATGTTTTACACTTTGGTTAATTCGGACTACATAAATCTCAAAAATAAGGACAAATGAACTGGTGTAACCCGGATACACAGAAAACAGTTATGATCAAAGGAACAGTCATCAATCTCTTCACAATAACTCAACCTACAACAAGAATATCAGCCCAAAATTTGGTATACAGATAAAGGACATGTAAATATACAACTTTTATGTTTTAAGCTTCCATTGAATATGCCTCTAACAAGGTGAAAATAAATAAGAACCAGACAAAAATCTGTTGGCACACTGTTGGGAACCAGTAACACTTATCTGAGGATATCTCTTTATACACACCAAAACATTCAAAACTGTCACAAGCATATAAATAAGACATAAATCTACAACTTTTATGTTTATAACTTCTTCAAATTCGTCCGCTAAGAATATGGAAATAAAGCCCTAATCTCTGACATAGAAATAGAATTCTAAGAAGAAATAAGTTTACTCACAACACCAATAATCAACCCTTAATCTATCTTTAATCAACTCATTAAAGATTAATTCACTTACCACTGATCCAAAAGGCCTAATTTGTAGTTGGATTTTGAGAGAAAATGGAAGAAATATGGAGGAGAAGAGGAAGAAAATGAAATGAGTAAAAAGTGGGCAGTTGTGCCCATCTTATCCCGATAGCCCCTCTTTTTTTTCTGTCCCCTTCTTTTTTTTTGTATTATTTTTGTTATTATTAATATTAGTATTATTATTATTTCACTCGAAATAATTTATTTATTCCAATTCAACCCTAATTAGCGAAGGTTACATGTCGTGTTTCTATAGTAAAATGTGAAAGACATAATACTTAGGAAACTACATCTCAATTCTAAATTAATCTATTTCTTACACTCGAAGTATTTCTCTAAGAAAGACTTTAAAGGTGACCTATAAGAAGGGGATTAAGATCTATAGAGATATATCTAAAAGGTTTTTTGGTCTTTCTTAGACTACATAGCTATTATAGTAAAAAGGTTCAGCATGGAACAATCCAAGAGAGAATTTATTCCTATAGTCGATAGCATTATCCTCTCTAAGTATGTATGTCCAAAGACATAAGACAAACGGATTGGCATGGATGGGTTTCCATAAGCTTTAGCTATTGGATCCATTATGTGTACTATGCTATATACTAGACCCAATGTATGTTATGCTCTGAGAGTCATGAGCAGATACTGATCAAACCCCAGTGTGGGTCATTGGGTGACTGCTAAGAAAATCCTTAAGTGCTTGAGAAGAACTAAAGATGCATTATAGATAAAATGAGATATTAAGCTTAAGTTAAGCAAGCTATTGGATGCTAGAATCCAATACAACAAGGATGAATCAAAATCCTAGTCAGGTTATGTATCCATATTGAATGATTATGCAGTCGATTGGAAGAGTTCCAAACAGGTGATGACTGCAGATTCATAACTGAAAGTACATTATAGCTTCCAAAGCAGTTAAGGAAGCGGTTTGAATAAGGACTCATCAGAAAGTTAAAAGTGATTCCTAGCATTATTGATCCAATATGATTGGAATGATAATAAAGTCGTTGAATGAGCAAAAGGAATCACAGTCTCATCAAAGGTCCAAACATGTATAAACGTTGCCAATTGATAAGAGAGATCAATGGTAGGCATGATGTGATAATAGAAAGAATTCCCACTCAACAAAATATAACACATCATTCATTAGGTCATATCCCCAAAAGGAATATGATGGTCATATCCTCGCCTATGGTGTAATATACAATGGCAATTAACTTTAGTGCAAGTAGGAGATTATTAGAGATGTGCCCTAAAAGCAATCGCCTTAAGCACTAAATATACACATTAATATTGGCATTCTTTCATTATGTTATTATTCATATGCATATAAATTGATGTGGATCTTAAACTGATTAATGAAAGTTCTTGATACATAACATAGCATGAAAGAAATCATAATGAGATCATCATAATGAGATTTCTATCATGTGTAATTATGTTAGTATCTAAATTATCCCTAGTCATAGGATTAATAAGGCAGGACATTATTAATCCAAATAAACTAGCATATGTTATATTCCTTGATTGGATCAAGCAATAGATCTATAATCTATAAGCATGGGATGTTTAGAGTTAACATATGGATGCTTGCTAAGAGTAGTAAAATACATTGGATGACCTGCTACGAGACAATTATATGGATTATCTATTCAAATGTCAATGATAGTCTCACCATAACATTGGTGCAAGTATTCTTAGATGTAAGGTACTCAAGGATATCTTGGATATTGATTCTATACATTGACTCCATTCCTTGTTGCCTCATAGAAGTCACTCACAGGATGGTGATTGGGTACAACTTGAGGTATTCAAAGGTAATTGGGTAGACAATAAATGATTCACCACTCCGGATAAAGGGAGTGTATACCCATGGCTTCTTGTTAGGATCATTACTTGGGAGTTTCTGGCCAGAGCGGAAAAGTCATGAAAACAGTCTTCAGTGACATATCTAAATGAGTAATGAGTCTCAAGGATAAGATCTAACATCACTTGGGCTAGGCGTGACGTAGTCAGTCTAGCAAGAATTGACACATGGTCTATACTCTAAACCGAGTGGGGTATAGAATGATGAAATGACGAATTGCATACATATTGTCTATGGAAAGGTTTGTAGTCAAACCATTGACTTTCAAGTCAATTGGGGATCATGATGTGTTGCTAGATACCGCTATGACTTGCTTGAATTAATTGTTAATTCAGGTGGCCAATATAACCGAGAACCTAATGGGTCACACGCATTAGAGGTGTGAAGAATGAGTAAAATGGTCTTGGATGGGATCCAAAAATATGAGAGAATTATTTTGGGTTGGACTATGATGAGATTACAAAAAAGTTCTAGAAAAATCACTCCAAATGGGTCACGGGACTTTACGAGCCCACGCAGGCATACCAGCAGCAATAGCCCTACCAACAAATTAGGCCAACCTAAATCCCCTATTTTGGTGCCACTTGATTTTTTTAATCAAGTTTGGGTTAGAGTGGGACCCTAAAACCCTAAGGACATTTTTGGAGACATATTTATATTAAATTTTGGGCAGAAAATTTAATCAAGCCATAAAAGAATTAAGTGTTAATTCTTGATTTTCTCTCAATAAGCATACAATTTGCTAACACATTGTGTATGTTCAAACCATCACCCTTGGGGTTTCAATCTTCCATTTCCATATGGATCAATGTAAGAAACGATGCTACTTTAAATTGTTGTGGTTTGCAACAACCCAACAAGAAGGAAAATTGAAGAAACAAGACAAGAAATTAAAGGTACTAATTTCTATCTTTGCTTTATTAAATTAATTTTAATGGCACAAGTTGTATCCTGTGAACCGGGTTTTGAAAAATTTTAATTTCCACTGCGTTTCTTGTGTGTGATACATATTCCAAACCCAATATCTAGAGGGTGTTTGACTAACGAAAAAATGAGGGAAAAGGAATTTGTCATTTTGGTGGAGTAAGGAAAAAGGAAATGGTGAATGAAAAGTTAAAGATGTGTCCAAAAGGCAATCGCCTCAGGCACTTAGTGTATATATTCATAATAGTATTTTTTTTCATTATATTAGTATTATTTTGCATATGAATTGATATAGATCTTAAACTAATTAATGAAAGTCCATGATATAAAACATAATATGAAGGAAATCATGATGGAATTATGATAATGAGATTTCTATCATGTGTAATTATTTTAGTAGCTAAATTATCCCTAGTCATAGGTTTAACAAGACAGGACATTGTTGATCCGAATAGGCTAGCACATGTTATACTCCTTGATTAGATCAAGCAGTAGATCTTATAATCTGTGAGCATGAGATGTTCAGAGTTAACATATGGATACTTGCTAAGAGTAGTCAAGTACATTGGATGACCTGCTATGAAATGATCATATAGATTATCTATTCACATATCAATGGTAGTCTCATCATAGCAATAGTGAACGTATCCTCAGACTTGAGGTACTTAAGGATACCTTGGATACTGATACTAAGCTTTGACTTTATTCCTTGTTGCCTCATAGAGGTCACTCATATGGTGGTAATTGGGTCTAGCTTGAGGTATTCGAAAGTATTTGGGTAGCCAACCAAGGATTCACTGCTCCTAATAAAGAGAGTATATACCCATGGCCTCTTGTCAAGATCATTACTTGGAAATCTCTGGTTAAAGTGGAAATGTCATGTAAATGGTCTTCGATGACATGCCTAATTGAGTAATGAGTCTTTCTGACAAGATCTAACATCACTTGGGCTAGGTGTGACGTAGTCAGTCTAGTGGGAGCTAACACATTGTCCATGCTCTGAACCGAGTGGGGTATAGGATGGTAAAAGGACGAATTGCATATATTGTTGACTATGGAAAGGTTCATAGTCAAACCACTGACTTTCTGGTCAATTGGGGGTCATGATGTGTTGCTATATATGCTCATGGCTTGCTCAAATTAATTGTAAATTTGGGTGGCCAACATAACCGGAAATCTAATGAGTTACATGCATTGGAATGGTGAAAAATGAGTAAAATGACCTTAGATGAAATCCAAAAGTATAAGAGAATTATTTAGAGTAGGATCGTGATGGAATCATGGGAAAATCTGAAAAAATTGCTCAGAAGGGTCACAGGCCTGCGTAGGTCCTTGTAGGCATGCGACAGGCTAGCCATGTTGGATGGTAGCATTGGCCAACTTTTAGGCAATTTGACAAAAAAAAAATGCCAAATTGGTTCCTAATTCCTTTTCTGGTAATTTTGTCAACCTTATAGTGTTTAGAAATACCTATAAATAGTATTTTTATATTAGAAAAATACTGATAGCCTCTACAAAATTATTTGATAATTTTTCTTAGTTTTTCTCTCTACAACAATATTTTTTGCTAGCACATAAAGAGTATCAAGGCATAATCTTTGAGGTTTCTTTCTTCCTTTCCGTATAGATTATCGTTAGAGACGATCCAAGATTGAATTGTTGTAGTTTGCAACAACCAAACAAGAAAAATATTTGGAGAATTAGTTTAAAAAATTAAAGGTATAATTTCTGATTATATTTTTATCAAATTAGTTTTAATGGTACAAGTAATATCTTATGATTTGGATTTAAAAAATTTATAATTTCCGCTATGTTTTTGGTATATAATACATCTTCAAAACCCAATATTGATATCAGAGCCTCCTTGTGTCCATTAAAATTATTTTTTATTACAAGTGCAATTAGATTGCACGATTTTGGCATTTTTAGTTCCACAGGTTTGAAAATTTGAAATTAATACGTAAAATTCGTTTTAAATATTTTTCTTTTTTATCATGGCATGATTGAAAATGATTGTCTTGATTGAAAAATGGTTTGAATGTGATTCAAATAATTAATTTCGAATTTATTACAAAATTACCAGAAACTACATTTTGATGAACCGGTGATGTATTTTGGATTTATTAATGGGACTGCTAATAATTTTTTTATAATTTGATTATGAAAAAATTATTTATACATATTAAGAATATGTTTAAGCCTCTGAAAGGGTCTAATAATTAATTAATTTTATAAAAAAACACAAAACAGAACTGTTTTAGTGCACCCGGCGAGAATTTTTTTGTTTGATTTTTTGTATATATTTATTTTGGTTCCAATACCTTAAAATATTTTTTATGTGATATGTGATTTGTTAGTTTGATGTAAAATACATGCCAAAATTATGTTGCTCAAATTTAAATTTCCAAATCAATTCTAGATTGTGAATGAGTCGTTTTAAGCGTCTAGTGTATTGGTTCGTTTGTCTTGATGATTTTGACTTATGCCAAAATCATTTTGTTGAGCTTGAGCTGATCCAAAGATGCTTAGAATAATGATGTATGGTTCTGGAAATTTTAGGAATTTTTAGAAATTAATTTTGAATTAATTTAAAGTGAGCAAAGTAATATCTAGAATGACAAGAATATGGTACATATGTTAAAATTAAGGTGGATTAATTTTGAACTAATTTTTGAAAATATGGAAATTAATTACTTTGGTATGTTATTTTCCTCGGTTAGGTTTCCTAGACTAGCTTAGGAATTTGAGAATTGTTCTCTAATCCGAGAAAATAGGCTGTCTTAGATGAGCCACTTCCTGATCCCCCCATTGCTAATGCTTCTAAAGAGGTTCAAAAGGATTATAAGAAGCACCTTGATGAAGTTTAAATATACTCAAGCAGACACAAATCAACTGACAAAATCCAAATATCTTACTCATATAGATGAAGTAACAATAAGACCTTATGAAACATAAGAACTTTATCAATAAAGTAGGTTACGAGTTGTTCTCAAGAGATATAGATCTCTTATAAGTGAACAAATGGTTGTATTGCTCATAGAGGATGATGAGCCTACTACTTATGAAGAGATTTTGAAAAGTTCATAATATGACTAATGGCTATAAGCCATAAGTCAAATACAGATTTTATGTCTGTAAACCAAGTATGGAATTTGGTTGACCCACCAAAAGGGACAATGCCCATAAACAGGTATTCAAGATGAAGACCAATATGGAAGGTAATACAATTTGCCTATAAAGCTAGAGTTGGTAGTTAAAAGACATCGTCAAAGACAATTGTTGGCTTTGACAAGACTTTTTACTCCATATACTATACTTAAATTCATCATGTTACTCCTAGCTATTCCTACATATTGTGATGAGATTTGGCAAATGGATATGAAGACAGGTTTCATTATGGATATCTTAGGATGTGTACATGACAACCTAAGAGATTCATATCTAATGACGGCAAAATAGGATGCAAATTGCAAAATCCATTGACGGATTAGTGCAAGCATCTGGAAGTTGAAACATTCAAATTTATGATGTTTCAAAGAGTTTGTTTTCTCATAATATGTGGATGAATCATGTGTTTTCAAGAAGGTTAGTGGGAGTGATATTGTGTTCCTAGTGAAGTATGCGGAAGACATACTATTAGTAGGAAACGATCTCTCATTTCTAAGTTAGTCAATTTGTTACTCTAAAGTATTTCTCTAAGAAAGATCTTAAAAGTTACCTACATAAGGGGATAAGATCTATAGAAATATATCTAAAAGGTTATCTGATTTTTTTTTAGTCTACATAACTATGATGCTAAAGATGTTTAGCATGGAACATTCAATGAGAGAATTTAGTCCTATGATTGATAGGAATATCCTCTCTAAATCTTTTGTCTAAAGACATAAGATAAATGGACTGGCACGAATGACACTTCATAAGCTTTAGTTATTGGAAGCATTTTGTAACACCCATTAACTAGGGGTTAGTTGTTATACATGATTATGTAACAAAGTGATCATATGAGAGGTGTATTAGAGGTATATAAGGGTATACATGAGGTATATGAGGGTATATTTGAGGTATATGAATGGTATATTGGTCAATTTTGACTTTGGTTTGAAGAGAGGGATGAAAGAAATGAAGAAAATGTGAAAAATTAGCCTTCACACTCATGAAAGAATTGATTCATAGCCATGATCATCGTAGTCCAAGATAAGCATTGACTATTTTTACTGTAGACATTCATGGCCATGAATGATTTGTTCATAACCATGAATATTGATGTTCATGACCGTGAAAGACGTGTTCATGACCATGAAAAGGGCTATATATAAGCTTTTTCCATGATCTTATCTTCATTTTTCATCATCTTTTCCATCCTCAAACCCCCAAGAACATATCCTAGACACCTAAGAACCATATGTGAGTGATTCTTCATGGATTTATGAGTGATTTAACATCAAACCAAGAGAGAGAACACAATCAAAGCAAGATTTGAAGAAATCATTATCTTTGGTGAGTTTTTGGAGGAGAGAGAAAGTTGGTGCAAGAGAACCCATGAGTTCCTTATATAATTAAGGGTAGTTTCTACCTTCAAAAGGTAAGAAAACATAAGAAACACATCTCCTCATTGTGATTATAAAGTTATATGTGGTGATTGAGTTGTTTGATGAAAACCCTATAGGAAGATGAAGGGTGATTGGATTTTTTTTGTGTTTGTGTTCATTGAAGTTATTGGAAGTGAGATACCATCATATGGAGTAGAAATCATGCATAATAACCATAGTTTGAGGAGTATGGGTTAGTTTTACGTTATTGCCATACTACCTTAGATATAGTATTTAATATATGGTATTGTTTGTAATAGGAAGACAAAGAAAAAAGGAAGGAGATCGACAAGGAGAGTAGATAGCTCCTTAATTGAGTTTTTGTCAAGCTCTTAATAGAGGTTTGTACATATACGCATTACTATTTGCCCCTTAAATGTGATAAATACATATAAATGTTGAATTATGTGCAATGATGTTGTTGAGCATGCCTATTTGTTAAGTAATATGATATTAAGTAATATGAGACATGAAATGGCATGATTATATGTTAGAAAGATTAATTAGAGTGATTAAATATGTATAAATATGGTTATGAGTATAAAAATGGAATATGTGTTAAAGTAGGCACAAGGTATGTGTAAAACATGAGTTATGAGCTCAGTTGTGACCCCATTTTAGGGGATGATTTGAGTTGTAATAACATGTATGTTTTGATGTCTAATGATAGTGGATGATGTCTACACATGTTGAGGAAGTGATTAGAAGTGAAATTTTGACAAAATTTGACCATAAACACAAGTTAGGACCTTTCATAATTGACGTCACAACCATGCTGAAACTGTCATGACCATGAACATAGAGGCAGTAGCCTTCATGACCAGGCTTCACAACCAGCCCAAATTGTCATCGTTATTAAGACATTATTCACAGCAAAGGTGACCCATGATTAAATGATGTTTTGGTTGGTCCTAAACATGTCAATCATGCACAAATGTCATAGTATGATGTAAAGACATATGAAAACATGTTAATGAGTATGAATGTGATATATGAACATCAGAGTATATTATGTTAAACAAGATGGAAGTAAGAAAGTACGAGATTAAAATGAAGAAATGCTTTGATATAAATAATCATTTCTCTACTTGAGGACTACTTTAGGGTAAATGATGCATCATGAAAGGGATAAGCGATACGTATTGACGAGATGTATGAGTGAGGATCAAGTTGTTTAGCCTTGACTTGGGCACTCCTGTTCCTGGTACTCATATTTATATACTCAATCAGGTTAGCTGAGCCCTAGTTTGGGTGAGCATACTTGACTTAAGGGAGCTCAAATAGGCATACATATTACAATTATACTCAGTCAGGTAGCTAAGCCCTAGTTTGGGTGAGCATGCTTGACTTGAGAGAGCTCAAATGAGCATACATATGAGTAGGATGACTAGCTCACCTACTTTACACCCTGTATTCGGCCAATCTGAGAATAAGGGTTAGGCTATATTTATCGAAGTTATTGATTGAAAAGAAAATGAACATGACGGATATGATTGATAGTAAGAGATTAATGACACAATTAATGGTAAGAGTAATGATGAAAGTATAAGGCATATAATATGACATTGACATGATGAGGACATATAGTTGATACAACATTTCTTTATTTTCCTTAAACACTGAATCATATACTCAGATGCCATGATACATGATGTCATGATATATGTTATGTTATGTTTGTATGACTACATGGGAAAATCTCAATGCATATATGTACCACTAAGCTAGAGATAGCTTAGCATGGGTTTTTCTCACGCATGTCAAGGAGCTTGTAGATAATAGAAGTTTGTAAAGAGAAGTCTTCTAGAGCCTATATCAAGAGAGGACATTTGAGATCTGGTTTGTAGATCTAATTTATCATATTTTGTATTTTGTATATCTATGCATGCGGGCAATATTTATGGCTTGTAATGTTGTATACATTATGATGTATATGATCTAAACAAAGATGAGGCCTTGAGCAAAAATTAAATGCTGATGTATGTAATATGAAAAAATATATATATGATAGCCTTTATGATATGAATAGTAATTAACCAGTATAAGAAGTGATGTAACAAATTTAATACTCACAAGTGCACGAGCCAATTGTAGAATGACAAGTTCATCCCCGAGGTCAATCTCACAAGGAACAGTTCTGCTTAAACTCTAAGTTACCCTTAAGTTGCCAATAGCACAATTTAATGATCCTAAACACTCTAAACACGATTTAATGATTGTAAGATTAATTAACTAACTAGACAGAAATAAAATCTTTGAAAGCAGTAAAAACAAATAAGTCAATCAATGCAGTAGATTAAGCATTTGGCAAGCGTCCCTAGTCTGTAATCCCTTGCTTGTATCCAATTAAGCCCAATAAGATTAGATTCTATCAGCTCTTGCTATAATCATTAACTATCCAAACTAATGGTATAATTAATGTCCAAATCAATTTTTAGATCAAGTTACAAATTGTTTGTCTAATAACAAAACTCTAAGATATTCCTTCCAATTTAAACACAAGATGGCCAATCATACATTCAAATGAAAGTGATTAAGAACAATTGAAGATAGAAAGAATTCAACTTTATTCAATAAAAGGGAATTTATTACAACCTAAGTAGCTACCAAACACCTAACAAAAGAATTAGTCATGCATGGCCGCTATTATGATCAAGTTCATGAGTATGCTAAAATTAAATACAAATACAGCAATTAAAAGTTAAAATTAGAAATCCAAAACCCCTGGGAAGTGTGACTCTAGAATCCCTTTAAACGGTCGGTTGCCATCTTCAAAAAATCCAAGCTTTAATCCCCAAACGGAAGGAACTTTAAGCTAAAAATGTATGGCTACTGTAGTCAGGTCTCCTAACCTCCAAGTTCTCTTTAGCCGAGCTTTTTATTGCCCCAGGAATGAATCAATTTGTCCCCTTTCTTTTCTGTGCTTGTCTTCCCCTTAAAATTTCCTATTTAAACCTAAGTTAATCACCAAGAGTCCGCTCTCCTTCAAACTCCCTTTTTAACCCCTCATTTATTCACTAATTACATCTTAAAAATAAGTCCTAGTCAATAGAAATTGAGTTGCAAATATGGGCCCACATAATCTAAGGTTAGACCGTCAATTAAAAATGCAAAGCTATATATCACGATCATGCACGAGTTGTGCATCGTACACAGGTCGCGCATAATAGCTGACTTGAATAAGATGCACGGGTCATGCATAGAGCACACCCAAACCTTTGCCTTTCTATGCACAAGTTGTGCTACCTACACTGGGCATGCACAATGAGATATGTCCCACAACTGCATGCCCTGAAATTTGACTCGTAACTCCCTGTTCCTCATTTTCGGCACTACCACCTACATAAACAAAAAAAAGACACAATCAAAAGAAACTAAATCTAACAAAAACTATCCACAAATAGCATCAAATGTAACACCTTATACCTCTGGATATCACTTATACTTATATCATGTTATCGTATATTGCATAGAATAGGACATAGTCTTGTTTATAATGAAGGATAATTTTTTTTTTTGGATCATATAATATTATCACATTACAACATTTGATAGCTCAGCTAAGCATCACATCCTGATTATAAACTTACTATATCACATATGTTAACAATTCAGACACTATGTTCAATTATTTTACTTAGAAAGGTTAAAGCCAAATACACATTTACACATCATTGCATATTTAGTAATTTATATATATACAGATATACAACCCAAAATACAAATGTCATGTTCCTATACATATGTGCAATGCAAAGAGAGAGATTGGTGAAGCTCGGCCGGTGACCTGTGATCCATGTCCTGTATATGGTATGCACCTCTAAAATGAGCTAATTACTCTTCTTTGCCGGAAAGATGATGCAATTTGCTAAGTTGCAACTCAATGAGGATAATTATCAAAAGCTTTCTAAAGTACCAAGTCAGTCACAATTACAAGTAGTAATCGTCATTCGTACACATTTTGCATGTCATTTTATTTATCAATATCATATGAATATAAATAATATTAAATCATATAAACATTTCATTTGCTTATACTTATGCTTATGTCATTTTCTTTTTGTTGTGACCAGGTTAAACAGACACTGTCCCAGGTTTCCATATAAACATTTGCATTTGCTAGCTAGCTTGATCATTTGTAACATTTGCATATTTCTTAGGCCATAGGCCTTTTCTTTTGCTTTTGAACTTTTGTTTGAGCCATAGGTCTCTTCTTTTGCTTTATAATGCTATTTAGCTAGTCACAATGCCTTTTAAATCCATATGCATATGCAATTTGTATCAATCATTACTTAACATTTGCATTTATATCACATTTGCATATTCAATAATCAATCACTTCATGTAAGAAAAGCCTATAACATAACTATGTATTTAAGTCATTCTTCACCTTTTGATATCATATCCATACCATAACAATCACATAATTCATATGGCCGCAAGTCAAGTTACGTTGCACATAGCACATAATAATCACATTACATGTAACACGTACCAAAGAAATCGTTCGATAATTAAACTCACCTTTTCTTTTACTAATAAGCCTTTATCTTATTGTCTTTCACTTTCTTGAGGCTCTCCAATATGCTATGGACCTAATTGGATGTATACTTGGTCAATTGGTAGCTAAATAAACTTAGTGAAACTTAAACAAATTGAAATATGCATCTTAAGGACCACTAACTAGGGTTTGGTCTAATGGCAGTGTGACCTTCATGTGTTCATTAGCTTATAA